>JABUQX010021983.1:45000-52500 GCA_015478945.1 Trachelipus rathkii
GTGGATTATCTTCTAAGATAGTTAAGGACTGGTTAGATCATCAAAACGTTTACACATTGCATAAACCGATAAGACATAAATTTTCAACGAGAAGAGTGATGGTCTCTAGTGTTGATGATCAATGGCAAGCTGATTTAGTAGACATGCAAAAATATAAATCTCAGAATAAAAATATAAATTACATTATTACCTTGAAACTCTATTAAAGAAAAACATAGATGGAACTATTGTGGTGAACACATAATATATTAGAGAAAAATTTCTAAAATTATAGGATGAGGAACTTCAGATATGTTTCCAGGCTTAACTCAAGAACTGTTTGAAATGAATTAGTTGGTTCTTATGAGAGATGAGCAGAAAACTCTAGTGATGAAAGGTTGCTGAACTTTTTAGTCAAATGAGTATTTTAAGCTAGCAGAAATATTGGTGAAATCTTCATATTTGAACAAAGAAGTTTATTGGTTTATAGTAGAAGTGTTAGTGAGCCTTGGACTTGAGGACCAGGAGGCTAAGTGAGAGTTTATTGTGTAAGAGTTATTATTTATAGAATCACAAACTTACCAGAAACAAATTACTTATGGCAGATAGTGAATCATTTGAAAATTGCAGATTTTGAAGAGATTACTCTTATAGACTTGTAGATAATGCCATGCTATCTGAGTATTAGCTCAAGTCTATAATATAACGATAAGCATAGTGATGAAGAAGATTCTTGAGTTTTGTATAGACTCTTAAATAATTGAAGATCTTAAGTGTTCTTACAGGATGAAAAACTATTAAGTATAAAGAAAATAATAGTTAATGAAAAGATGTCTGTATCTGGATTGTGAAACTTCAGCTTGCAAACTCTGATATTATTTTGTGCAAATTCAACTATCAACATAAACAGCTTGTTCAAACATCATTGGATAGCATTTCTTGAAATCTGATACTGTAAAGGCAGGGCGGAGGCATGACGAATGTTTTAGCTTGTATGGTCTGAATATTTGGCTTCGCGTCTTGTGTTTTACCACCTATCTGTTTAAATGATATGTTAATATTAAAAAGCTGGTTTTCAGTAATATTGAACTGAAAAGATTTTTGAGCTTGAAAATTGGAGGTAGTTCTAGATCATCTCTATCTGTAGAAAACTCTTCAACTACAACTTAATGACCAGATGAGTCAAAAAGGGTATGTTTTATAAAGCCTTTAACTATTAAGCTTTATTCTTTATACAATTCTCAGTTCTTGCTTCATCAGGAGAAGATAAACACTTAAATTACTTTGACCATACGAATAATGTTAAGGAATTAAGAAAAACTGGGAGAAGAGATATTTATATTTGTAATATAATATATTGTTTGTTCTTTATTTAGTGTTAATAATGAAGAAGGAGGTGATATTTTAGTGGGCATTGGCTGATTAAAATGGAGTATCATTTGGTATTGATAGGACCACATATAGCTTGGCGCTCATTTGAGGGTCTATGAAGCTTCAGACATGGAATCTGGAGGTTATGTGACCTGTTACATAAGATAATAATTAAGGACTTCAGTTTTGTTACATGATATTTTTAAAAAAGTGGAAATGGGATGATGAAATGTTAGTGTTTTATTAACCAACATATGATGAATACAAGGACCATGACAGTTAAACTCATTCACGTCAGAGGTAGGCACTGTGGAGACGAAGATGTTGAAAGAGTGTATATGAGAAGAAAAATAAATATTCTGTAGAACAGCACTGACCTCAGTTTAGTTCAGCATTACCTTCAGTCTGCAAACATTAAATAACTTGAAACTATTGCTTTTCTGGAAAAAATTAAATACTAGGTAATCTTAAAAATGACCATTTCGTTGCAAACAGTATCATTTGAAGTGAACCTTAGTTCAGTTATTGGTGCAGTTACCAGGCAAGTCTTGCAATAAAACTTTATAAATTAATGACGCTTGGCATCTAGTAATGATTTCAAATAAATTTTTACCCTTCTTTATAGAAAAGGGTAAAACACAGCAATATGTTATTAAATAAATACGTATAGTCTACATTTATTATCTAATTGAAAAAAATAAAAAATTTTGTATATGAATATAACGGTAAAATTTTTGAAATATTATTTCCAACAGGAGCTTATGAAATCAAAGCGATTAATAATTACATTCAAGAACATCTTGTTAAAAATAAGCATTCAGAAGCATTCAGTATTGAAGCAAACCACATAACTATGAAATGTATTATTCATGTTAGGAAGGCTAATTTTATTATATATTTCGATGAAAAGTCATTTAAAAATCTTTTAGGATTTAGTAGGGATGCTATTGAAGGCATTGGAAAACATGAAAGTGAAAACATTGTTAATATTTCACCAGTAAATTCTATCTTAGTTAATTGTGATATTATAGAAGGTTCTTATCTTAATGGACATCAAAAACCAATTTTGTATAGTTTCTTTCCCGATGTTCCTCCCGGTTATAAAATAAATGAGAGACCTAATACAGTAGTATATCTACCGATAACAATTCCAACTGTTAATTTAATTCATATTTGGCTTACTGATCAATATCATAAACCATTAAATCTTCGAGGAGAAGAAATAACTATTCGATTACATTTAAAATCAACATAAACTTTTTTTTTTCTCTATAATAAATGGAGTATAATTTAAATTGGAAGGAATCATCAGAAATAGATGATTCAATTAAAAGATTTGAATATCAAGAATATGAACCTTATACAGGAGTTGATTTAAATACACCTAGTGATATAAGAATATCAGTTCAAAATCAGGATGAATTTTTACTACCTTCTAGAAGTTATATTTATATCGAGGGATCTTTAAAAAAGGAAGATGGATCAACATTTGAAAAAGATCAACCTGGAACTGGAACTGGATCAGGAAAAGAATTATATATAAATTTAATAAATAACGGAATCATGTATTTATTTTCAAGAGTTGAATATCAACTTGGAAATAAAAGTATGGAAGAATATCCAAATCCTGGACAAGCATCAACTATGAAAGGACTTTTAACATATCCTCTCAATTATTTAGAAGGTATGAATTTTATGTGGTCACCTGATAAATGTGATAAAGTATGTCCAAAAATTAATAATTCTGGATATATGGAGAGACACAAATACTTATTTAAGAACTCATCGGGAAATTTTAGTGTAGCTATTCCGTTAAGTCATATATTTGGATTTTGCGAAAATTATGATAAAGTAATTTATGGCATAAAACATCAGCTTACATTAAGAAGAAAAGAAGATGATAATGATGTTATATTAAAATCGTCAGATAAAAACGATGATGGTACTTATAAAGTTCCTGATGGTAAAATTATTTTATCGAGAATAGTATGGAGAATCCCACACGTAACACTTACAGATGAATATTCAATAAAACTGTATAAAGATATTCAAAATAAAGTTACTTTAAATATTAATTTTTTGAATAGACAGTGTGAATCTATAGAAGTAAATCAAGGACAACAACAATTCGATTGGAGATTAAATGTTACAGCCGGATCTGAGAAACCTCGATTTATAATTTTAGCTTTTCAAGAAACAAATGGTGATAATCAAATTATGAATAAAGGTATATTTAATCATTGTAATATAACTAACGCTTTTGTTCAGTTAAATAGCGAAAGATATCCAGAAATGGATCTTCGACTTGATTTTAATGAGAATTATTATACAACCACTTATAAAATGCTATCAGATTATTCTAATCATATACTTAATAAAGAAAATTGTTCTATTAGTTTAATAGAATATCAAAATTTGTATCCATTACTAGTATTTGATGTAAGTAGACAATCTGAAAAAATAAAAAATTCAGTTACAGATATTAAAATAAGAGCAACTTTTAAGAAAAATATATCAAAACCTACAAAGGCTTATGCATTAGTATTATCAGATCGACTTGTGAAACTACAATCTGATGGAAATAAAATGAATATCGCTTTTTAATTTTTTCTCTTAAATAAATGAGGTATTATTGTATTCATTGTAGAAAAATAACAAATACTGAAAATGTTCAAAAGGTTATGACAAATAAAAGTAGCATGCTTAGAGGTACATGCTAAGAATGTGGAAGAGTAAAAACTCAATTTACTTCTAATAAAATATAGAAATAATAAAAAGTACTAAAGGGGATGGTGAAACACCACCCCCTTTTGATTAAAAATATTTAAAATAATAAAAAAATTATATATATAGATTTCGACGCCATGCCTCGAGGCATAGAACGAGGTGGGGAACCGTAACTGTTCCCACCTCTTTTTAAATAATAGAATCTAACGCGAGGTGGAGGCCGTAGCAGCCCCCACCTCTTCATATTTAATGTAATTTTAACGTAATTTTATCGTAATTTTCAATGAATTATGAAATTTAAAATGGAAGAAAAACTATAAAATTATATATAATAACTTTTTTCTTCTTAAATAAATGACGTACAACGATATGAAAGTATATCTTACACCGAATCAGGTAAAGAAGTTAAACAACGCAGTAAATAAAAAATCTTCTATATCATTTAGAATCAATCCAAAGGATAAAGGAAACATATCTCTTCTTATAACTCCAACTCAAAAAGCTAAATTTTTAAAAGGTATAAAATTTAATTTAAAATTAAGCATATCACAAGTAACAGCCTTGGCAAAACATGGAGGATTTTTAATAACACTTCCAACATTACTAGCAGCTGCAAGTGCAATCGGTTCTCTTGCTGGTGGAGCTAGCGCTATTGCTAAAACTGTAAATGATAAAAAAACGGCACAAAAGCAATTAGAAGAGACTAGAAGGCATAACCTTCAAATGGAAAAAAAGAAAACAAATGGAAAAGGTCTTTTTTTAAAACCATACCCTCGTCAAAAAACTGGCGAGGGTTTATTTTTAAAACCATACAAAAGTTGAATATTCCGATGAAAGCGTTGAGTCAATACGATCTTATGAAATATATTAATCAACTTAAAATTCCAAACTTTGAAGGAATTTATATGAGAGATGCTCTTCCAAAAAAATCTAATAAAAAGGAATCTGGAATCTTAAATTTGGATTCAATTAAAGGTTCAGGAACTCATTGGACATGTTGGTTTAAGAATTGTAATAACTTATGCTATTATTTCGATTCATTCGGTGTTCAACCTCCGACTGAATTTGAAAATTATATACAATGCGATATTGTCTATTCAACGTATCAAATACAAAAACTGAATGAAGTTATTTTCATTTGTGTTTATTCGTTCTTTTCGGAGTAACTGTATTGAAATTAAATTTTCACTCAATTCTACAAGAACTTTTTTTCTCTAAAATAAATGAGTGTTAATAACTTTGGTGAAGGACCTCTAACAAGAAGTGGACCACCAGGATCGCGAGGACCTCGAGGACCTCGAGGACCTCCAGGACTGTCAGGAATTGGATTTAAATATTTAGATGAGGAAGGTAATTTTGATATCGAAAATAAAAGGCTGGCAAATGCGGCTAATCCTCGAGAAGAAAACGATGTTACTACAAAATTTTATACAGATAATTTAGTAAAAGAAACAAGAAGTAAGGTTGATAAAATGTTGAAACAGACGGGAAATATGAATAAATCAATAACTGAATTACAATCTGAAGGTGATCATATTAAAAAATTTGTTGAAGAAATAAAATCTCAACTCTTTGATATGCATAATAACGTTCTGTTAAAAGATGGTTTTGAAAACGCCTTAAAAACGATTAATAAACAGATTTCAACTCTTAGTGAAAATATAAATAATTTTAAAAAAGAAACATGTGCTTACGAAACAATAATTTTTCAAACAAATTCAAAATTAGAATCAGGAAAGTTTCCATTCGTATTAGGAATGAAAGGACCATCTTCGAAGAAAACTGGTTATGTTATGCCATATGAAGGATTTATAGATACAATTACATTGGCATCTCTAGATGAAGATCGATATATTTTAGTGAAGTTATTTATCAATGGAGATGAATTTAAAGATTTAGATATATATAAACATAGTGATACAGATTTTAGAATTAATAGAATAAAAAGCATTCATCTTAACGAAGGAGATATCATAAATTTTCAAGCTGCAAGTGATACAACCAATGAAAAATCTATGCATACTATTCAAATGTTTCTAAAATACGATTTAGGAAATCCGAATGACCTTTCCGAAAAAGATATATTAGGAGATGAATCCATTGAGAATAGAAAATTACGATGAAGATAGAAAAATATAGAGGGGTGCCTATGGGAGAGATGGAGAAAGAAAGATGGAAAAGGGAAAGAGAAAATTTGCTAAAGAAAAATGGGGATGAGGAGAAGTCTGTTGAAATTCTGATGGATATGATGTTGAGGGATATTAACTATAAAATCTAAAAATTAAACTAAAAAAATATGTATTAACAGGCCCCCCATACTTTTTTAAAAATTATAAAAAATTTATTTATATTATTTGTTGACCTCGGCCTTAAGGCCGGGGTCAAACAACAGATTTAAAAAAATAAAAAAAAAATTTTTATATATATTATATTATTTGAGCCCCCGTCCTTAAGGACGGGGGCTCAAACAACAGATTTAAAAAATATATAAACTATAAAATAAAAAAATAATAAAAGATATGTATGGGGCCTCGTTACGGGGCCCACATACTTTAAAAAATATATAAACTTAAAATAAAAAACAGAAAACTTTTTTTCTCTATAATAAATGAGTGTTAACAAATCAGAGCTAATAAAAATTTTGAACTATTCAACTGGTTACGTGAACACTACAAAACTATCTGATTTAAATAAAGATGTGATTTATAACATTATTGAACTTAGAAAAATTAATACAAAATATGGTCTCGCAATGTTTGCAATTCTACGTGTGGGAGAGGATGAAGTAACTAATGTATTTCTTCCAAGAAGATATGTGAATGTATTGAATGATGAGGAAATTAAATTTTTCAATGAAGGTAATTGTCAAATGCAATATATTGGTGGTGATTATCATCAAATTAATTTTTCATAAACTTTTTTTCTCTATAATAAATGAAGAACTTTCAAAATCTCTCAAAAATTAATGGAATAAATACTAAAAAAATAAAAAAAACTCATAGATCAAAAAATCTTTACTAGTAAAGATATTAAAGAATTTAAAGTCATTTTAGATAGATTAGTTGGGTACATAAACTTGTTAAACATTTTAGATAACAATAAACCTCCTGTACAAATAACATTTGATTCTGAAGAAGAAGAAGAAGAAGAAAAAATTACGTTAAAAGAATTTGAAGAAGCTTTAAAATATAAAAAAATATATGAAAAAATTATTGAAGCTGATTACGATTCAGACTAATTAAATAAAAGGAAAATTATTATATTTAAAATTTTTAAATATAATACTCATATCCTTTTTATACATGTTACTTGATCCACTCCCATTTGTTAATCTCACATATTTTCTTCCACATTTTATTGTATTCATTTAATGTAATTTCTCTTTTGTTAGAAACTTTATGAAAATCAGATATATTACATTTG
>JABUQX010021984.1:7500-10000 GCA_015478945.1 Trachelipus rathkii
ATATATAGTATATAATATAGAAATGCACAAAAATTACACACATAATCTGAGAAAATCCATAGGGCTTTGATCGATTGGGTAAAAAGATAAAAATTTCTTCAATCTTACTATCTTGGCTTCTTTTGCAACAAGGTTTTTTTGGGATTTTAGGCGCTTTTTTTGGCGGGTTTCTTTGCTGGACTTTTCTTGGCGGCTTTTGGTTTCCTTTTAGCAGCAGGACTCTTCTTCCGGCTGCAAGAGGGTTTTCTTTGTTGCAGCCTTCTGGGAGTCTTTTTTCAGCAGTATTTTTTGGCGGGCTTCTGGCTGCTGGTTTCATTTGCTTTCTTAGCTGGGATTTTTCGTTGGGTTTGGTATGTGCTGTCATAGCTTTGCGAGCCCTGAAGATCCCAGGAGGCACCAACACCACTTAAACTTGTTTTAGGCTTCCGGATTCCCAACATAGCACGTTTCAAAGCAATCTTCCTGCGAGAATTATGCAGTCTTTTTCCTCTTCTCTTGTAGTTAGCATAACGATGTATTTTACAATGGCATGACGAAAGAAAGCAGTTCTTTCCTTCAATGCTTTGATAGTCTTCAGAATTCCATTTCGGTATCCTTCTGGGGGTGAGTAGATGTGTTGGGGCTTCTTAGGTTTGGATTTCTTATCCTTTGGGGTGCCTTTCTTTGGGGTCTTGGCAACAGGGGCAGCAGGTGGCTTCAGCAACTTCTACGTCAGACATGGTTCTAATAATTTGTAATTTCTCGTACGAAAACGTAAAAACGATATGACAACTATATAACTTCTCTATCGAAAGCGAGTGAGGCTATGAAATAATTCATTGTTCGTTCTCGACGCGCGAGTCTTTTATAGCGCATCTGCCGACCGAAAAGTAATTTCAAAGACTCTCTGCTTCCAATTCTGGCAATATCAAAGAAATATATGATATGATGCTTTTGTAATTACTGTGTAAGTTGCTTTTGTTGAGAAATTTGTCAAAATTTGCAATTCTATTTTTTTTACACAAAATAAAGAAAAAAATATTGTAGCCGATATTCTTTACAAAAAAAATTTTTTTGTGGTTTGCTAAGCAAAAACTTTTGAAGCGATTTTTCGTAAAATTTTTTTGTTTTGCATTAACACAAATACTAATTCAAATATCAATAACTTACTTTTTAATTAATATTTTGCAACAAATTTTAAGTAATAAAACATAAGTTATGTGAGATATGTCAAATATATTGTTGTGTATAAAAAAACAAGCACGATTATTATGAAAATATGAGAAATAAATGGTTTAGTTAATTGTCAACTAACACAATTTCCTTGAATTTAGATCCGTTCCAAACTATCATACGAAATAATACATTATATAAATTACTTTAACTATATTTGAAAACTAAGTAATTAAGATATATAGATCAATTTATGCTTAAAATATAATTTCCTATAAAAACTCAAAGATATTTAATTCTACAAATAAAAATAAAGCCACATTTAAATAAATTGTTTTGAAAATGGTATTTCACTTCTTTATCTTCATAATATATATATATATATATATATATATATATATAGTATATATATATATATATATATATATATATATATATATATATATATATATATATATATATATATATATATATATATATAAATTATATCGTATATATATTTATATATATATATATATATATATATATATATATATATATATTATATATATATATATATATTATTACATATATATATATATATGAGTTATATATATATATATATATATATTATATATATATATATATATATATAAATTTATATATATATATATATATATATATATATATATATATATATATATATATATATATATAAAGTGTCCATATAGCCCTTTCTGTTTTAGCCAATGGTCAGTTTTGAATTTTTTTTGTTTTTTGTAATATATTGCTACTTTAGGCTACCAACAATGAATTTCCGTGGTAACGGGACATGATTCAAAAGTTCGAAGTATTTTTTAAATAATTTTTTAAAAATCACATTTTTGTTAAATATTCTTTTAAAAATGAAATATCTCGAAAAGTACGACACTTACAGAAAACCAATTACATTTGGAATCAGCGTATAAAGCTTATTATAAAATACAGTAGACAAAAACCAAAAACATTTACTTCTTCGAATAAATATCTCAAAAGTACGACACTTACAGAAAACAATTACATATTTGGAATCAGCGTATAAAGCTTATTACAATGCAAAAAGAAAATAAAAATAGAAAAAGAAAAGAAATAAAAAAAAATTTGGCTCGAGCCGACGGGGGACAGAGGGGGACGTTTTCCATACCCGTAGGGGAGGGCGGAGGAACCCCGCGACACCCAAATACCAAAGAAGGGGGTCTGGAGACCCTCCCGGAGGGGGGAATAGTCCTACCCTGTCGTTCCCCGGAAGGCCGAGAGACCCTGACTCCTGCCTATCTTTGCGGTTTACCCTGGGTATTCCTTAAGTTAAAAAAGAAAAAAATTTTAAAGT
>JABUQX010021984.1:17500-27500 GCA_015478945.1 Trachelipus rathkii
TTTAAAAATGCAAATAAAAAATTTCAATATTAAAGTTTTATATTAATTTATTTACTGTCATTTATTTATGTCTTTAATAATAATAATAATAATAATAATAATAATAATAATAATAATAATAATAATAATAATAATAATAATAATAATAATAATAATAATAATAATATTAATAATAATTATTTTTAAAAGAAATTAAAATATTTTAAACTTGTTGTTTTTTTCATTTTACAAATTTAGGTTCACCGTATATATATATATATATATATATATATATATATATATATATATATATATATATATATATATTATATATATATATATATATATATATATATATATATATATATATATATATATATATATATATATATATATATATATATATATATATATATATATATATATATATATATATATATATATATATATATATATATATATATATATATATATATATATATATATATATATATATATATATATATATATATATATATATATTGTATTTAAAGTCAGTGTATATTAAAAATAAAGTAAAATATTTTAATATTTTGGTGATTTTTTTGGCCGATTAATCGATTAATCGCTGACATGCGGTTAATACATAAGTACCTTAAATTAATTTACATTAACCTTTACTTAAATTCTTTGCTTAACTAGTGGTATAAGATTGGCTGCTTTA
The DNA here is from genome assembly GCA_015478945.1 of Trachelipus rathkii. Taxonomy (NCBI): domain Eukaryota; kingdom Metazoa; phylum Arthropoda; class Malacostraca; order Isopoda; family Trachelipodidae; genus Trachelipus; species Trachelipus rathkii. The sequence goes on from JABUQX010021984.1 coordinate 18,183, forward strand.
TATTTAACTAAATCGTATAATTATTTAAGTAAATCTTATAATGAATTAAATAACCTAATATATGTAATAAATATATTATTAACTGATCAATATATGCTACTAGTTAACAAAATGTAACTATTAAAAAAAAAGTCACCTAATTTAGTAATAGATGTGCTGCCCCAATTATTATTCGATGTCTAATTATTTGAGCAGGTTAAATAGGTAAATTACTTTATTGAATCGTATTGCCAAGCTACCTCACCCTCTGGAGAAGCAAAGTAATCACGAATTTTTGGGGAGTGTTCTGGAGATCCACCAAACGACTCTCTTCATTAATTTCCCTTCTCCAGAATCCTTCAATTACATTTCCATCACCATCGTACGAGTTCAAATTTCCGTGTGGGGTGTAGGCATGACTTGAAACTGAATTCCTGCGTAAAAAAATTGTGTAGATAGACGCAAGCCAACACGACGAACTCCACTTTATCTGGCTGTAAAGCTATCGGTTTAAGAAACACCCGGAATTTGGAAGACATGATACCAAAAACATTTTCTATTATCCTTCGAGCCCTACTCAGTCTGTAGTTGTAAACTTTCACCGGAATGTGTAATGTACGACCAGGGTACGGTTTCATCAAATAATTTGGCATAGCAAAAGCGTCATCTCACACAATAACGTATGGTACCGGTTCCGTTCTCCCTGCTGATGCCTCGCTTCTAGGTACGTGTGCAGTATTGTTTTCTAGATCCTTGTACAGTGAGGTGAACCTAAAAACACCCCCATCAGAAATACGTCCTTGGCATCCAACATCAGCAACAGCGTACAATAACTTGTAGTTGGCGTCTGCAACGCCAAGGAATATAATGCTGAAGGTGCCTTTGTAGTTGAAATACAAGTTCCCGCTGTGTTGTGGGGCCACCATCTGAACGTGCTTACCATCAATACTGCCTATGCAGTGTGGAAAATTCCATCTGCTCTGAAATTCCTGGGCAATATCTTTCCATGTAGCTTCAGAAGTCTGTCTCTGAAAGGGAAAAAAATACAAATCACAATCACAAGTTCTGAATATTTTTTACCATGGGCTTATAGGGGGTAGGGGGAGCACTTGCCCCCCTAAATCTTGGCAAGATAAAAATGAACCTGCAGGTTTGCTAGACGAAGTTTTTAGGGTTTATAAGTAGAAAAACTGAAAAAGATACAGCAATCGATAGATAATGAAGTAGTAATTACGAAATACTAACGTATTATAAACTTAGATTTTTTTCTAAAGAGTTTTAATGTGTTTTCGTTTTAATATTGGCTTGAAATCAACCAGCTGTGTGCAAATTTCTGTTTTGCGTCAAAGAAAATTTATACTATATATATATATATATATATATATATATAGCATATATATTTACATATATATATATATATATATATATATATATATATATATATATATATATATATATATATATATATATATATATATATATATATATATATATATATATATATATATATATATATATATATATATATATATATATATATATATATATATATATATATATATATATATATATATATATATATATATATATATATATATATATATATATATATATATATATATATATATATATATATATATATATATATATATTTCAGCAATTGATTTGTTTTTAGAGAACCTCAACTTAATATAGAAAAGGAATACAGATACCCTGAAAAAGTCTCTCAATTCGGTTTTAATGAAACACTTTCCATTTGTCTCATTTATTTTTGTTCCAACCAATAATTTTAAACTGGGTAACTTTTTTTGATGCAAGGACCAGATTCCTCTTGGTTTACGCTCTTCTGTGGTATATTTGTACAAGTGTGCATGCTGTAATGCTTGCTATGTAGGCCAAACTGGCCTGCAATTTCAGATCAGAATTGCGAAACACAAGGGAGTCTCTTATCGTACTGAGTTGCCGCTCTCAGCACCTGAGTTCTCATCGATTCGTGGACATGCTCATGAAAAGGACCACCGTATCGCCTCTACCAGCTTTTCGATTCTTGCCTCGGTCTCTGATGTGAATGATAGAAAAATCATGGAAAGTCTTTATATCAGTAGCTTAAAGCCGGAGCTTAACTCCGACCAATCTTCAGTTAAACTTCACTTAGTTTAATTTTGTTGATAAATATTCCTTAAACAGTACAATAGTTACAAATTATAATTTTTATGGGTTTTTTATTTTATTTTTTTTTATTTATTTTTTTTTTTAACCAACTAATTCTTGATAAATTTAGTATAAATAGAGATCATAGTTAATATATTTTTCACTTTGTCTTTGGCTTCTGACTTCGAAGGTTAGTAAAACTAGGTTATAATTTTTAATTTTTAATTTTTATTGTAATTTTTGATAGTGCTGATGATGTGCCAGAAGAAAACGAAACGTTCAAATAAACAATGACATTGTTGTGGTGTTTCGTCTTACTATTCTTATATATATATATATATATATATATATATATATATATATATATATATATATATATATATATATATATATATATATATATATATATATATATATATATATATATATATATATATATATATATATATATATATATATATATATATATATATATATCAAGCTCAACCTTGCCCCCTAAATGAAATCCTGCCAACGCCCATGTTTTTTGAGTAACTTTTGGTGGAATCTGTGGAAACGATGTGATATTTTTAACAAAGAAATAATTTTCCTAAGCTATTGACAACTTTTAATTTTAAAATGATTTCTTTTTGTTTCAGGACAGTTTGTTGGATACTGTTGATAGTCAGGAACAAGCAGAAGCTCTAAATGTAGATGCGGAACGTGAGAACGACAGCCCACCATTCAAAACACCAAAAAACCCTTCTAAACGCGTCCGAAAGAAGGAGGACTCCTCTGCACAACAAGCTGTCAACTGCATGAAGTCTCTAGCAGAAATTGTTACTACCAGAGATGAGCATTCGGTATTTGGGGAATATGTTGCGAATAAAGTGAGAAGTTGTAACAGGCCTAGGGTGGAGGTCTCTTTGGCTCAGCGCTATATTAATGATATTTTATTTCGATTGGACATGGGCCAACTAGCTGCTGAAATTCCGTCCATTCAGACGCCACATACACCTTCCACCACCATGTCATCAATCGCATCACATTCCCCATCATCATACGTTTCGCGAGACCGTTATTGCTGAAATCCTTCTACACACTAACTGCAGGTGGTATAGAAGAAGTTGGACATGTTAAACTTCAGCAGCAATTGGAGTCAGGGGATGAAATTAATAATGACATTCGTGAATTTGTACAGAACTATAGCAATCTATAAATGTTTGGCATTGATTTATTCATCTTCGTCTAATTTTATATTGATTTGGTAATTAACAATTGAATATTAATAATAATTTTATAATTAAAAATTGGTTATTAAAATGAATATTAAATAATATTAACTACTTTATACATACCTTTACATATTGTTTTAATGATGAGATAATCGCTTCGCAAACCTCTGGTACCATTTTCAATATTGCCTGCTTAGATATTCTGAAGGTGTACATCAAGCTCGTGAATGAGTCTCCATTTGCTAGGAAACGCAGTGTAACTGCCAGTCGAAGAGAAGCTGGGATGGTTTCTCTAAATTGTGTATCTTTTTCATTGTTATCCCTCCAACCATTCAAAAGCAAATCTTCAAAATTAGTAGGCGTCAGCCGGGTGAAATTCCGAAAACTCATGGCGTCTTCCAGTCTTAATTTATTTAATAATGTATTACCTAACCTAGGTCCTTCTGAGAGCACCTCGCGCGTCCATCAACGTTTACATTTTTGCGTTCTTTCACCTGTAATTAGCACTAAGCAGGAACTCATTCCACACGAAACAATGTCCTCCATGGTGGACTGCGAAGATGAGACTGAGAAATTCACATCGTAGTGTGGACGCTAGACGTGACAAAGAACGGTGTCTCTAGACGGTCTATAGACCGTGTCTCGAGACCGTCTCTAGACGGTCTATAGACAAATCGCGCAACATGTCTACTAGTGTGGACTAGGCTTTACAGTAGTTATTAGTGTTAGACTACATGTGTGACCGTAGCTTAGTTATTAAGGTATGTGGATGGTTTGGGCATCATATACATTTTTATTTTGACTAAACAAAATTTGTGGATTTTTAGTTACAGGAATTTTACAAGCCCTAGGGTGTTGTGTGGATTTGCATGAGAGCATGTTTGGTTAGTGTATTGACTGGGACTGTCTTGATAGGCACATGTGGCTTCTTAATGTTTCTATATTTCTAATGTTCTAATGTTCCTCTGATTTCGAGATTCAATATCGCAGCGACATCCGAATCCACGTACATATTCGTATCCGTTTACATTTGGAATCATTTGTTACAAGCCCATTTCATCAATCGCTCGATCAGATTTAATTCCGAGACATTTACCACTTTTGTATTATATATATATATATATATATATATATATATATATATATATATATATATATATATATATATATATATATATATATATATATATATATATATATATATATATATATATATATATATTATTATTATTATTATTATTATTATCATAGGTGGGCACGATAACGAAAAATGTTATCGCGATAACCGATAAATCGATAACGAAAACCTTATCATCGATATCCGATAACTCGTGATAAAAATATCGCCGATAAGGCGATAACCGATAAATCGATAAATCCAAATTTTTATGTATTTCATTTTATTATAAATAAAATGTTAAAAAAAACCACGACTTTGGTTTTTAAGAAAATGTTAAAAAAAAATTTATTACATCTTCTTTTCACTTATTTTATAGATTATAATATAAAATTTCTTTACCGACACGTACCCAGAAAATATGGGAATGTTGCTACTTGCTTTATATCAGGGCTGCGGAGTCGGAGTCGTGGAGTCGTGCAATTTTCCAGGAGTCGGAGTCGGAGTAGAAAATTCTGTGCAAGTGGAGTCGGAGACGGAGTCGAAAATTATTGTTTAAGGGGAGTCGGAGTCGGAGTCGAAAATTTATAGAACTATTATTATTATTATTATTATTATTATTATTATTATTATTATTATTATTATTATTATTATTATTATTATTATTATTATTATTAAAACTGAAAGTATTAAACTGTTAATTTTAAAATGGCTGTTTGATAATAAAAATAAAAATAATTTGCATTATAATTTTTTATACATTTGTTTCCGAAACTAAAATATATTTGTTTGTCATGTATTGCGCTGCGCCTGCATCTTTATGTCTTTACTATAGATGTAGCGGATGGTGATTTTAAAAATCACTATCCGCGGATTGAGGATGAGGATTTTAGAGTCTTAGCCACAAGTACTTCATATATATATATATATATATATATATATATATATATATATATATATATAAATAAGAGTATATATATATATATATATATATGTTATATATATATATATATATATATATATATATATATATATATATATATATATATATATATATATATATATATATATATATATATATATATATATATATATATATATAAAGGTTGTATTTTTTGGCTGTCAGGACAAGTGAAGATTTTTTTCGCATGGTTATAGAGCGACAGGGCTAACCGGTCCTTCCTTTTGCTTGTATTACTTCGAGTGTTAGAATCTGATGCGCCTAGAAGCAAGATCCTCTGAAGACCTCTGGGTGAACGAGTTTTGAAGCCTAATGAAAGAAGATGCTAGTTCTACTGAAAGGGCGAAAACCCTACCTGAGAGTATTAACCAGAGGACTGGCATCGGAAACAATTGCGAAAAGAAATGGTTTTCTAAAATGCTCTAGGGTTAAGAGTTTCGAGCCAAAAGAAGATGTTGGACCAACTGACAGGGCGAAAGCTCTTTCTGTGAGTTGTTATATATATATATATATATATATATATATATATATATATATATATATATATATATATATATATATATATATATATATATATATATATATATAGCATAGTTAGGCATATATATATATATATATATATATATATATATATATATATATATATATATATATATTTGCTGGTGATATTTCTGTCTTTAGCTTTAGCAGCATTTCATCACATAGGCATACTAAATAAATTTTAACCCTTTGTGAAACACGTGGTTCAAAAAATTTGGTTTTGTATCTAGGATCCAGAAAAGTTACTATTGCAGATGCGTAATCGTTTTGCAGATTTTGAAATCTATTATCTATCTCCAGCATTAGTGTTTCTGTCACCTTTGAAAATCCCTTACTTTTAATAGCAGCATTTAGCACAGCTTTCATCGTTGCATCTAGAGGAATCTCGTCTGGCAAACAAGAATTTTCTGAGATAATAGTCTTAGTTACCTCTTCAAACGGTTTAAGAAGAGTAATACAATTACCTAAAATCGTATTATTATCACCTGTCAAGCCTTTCACCTTTGTGTTTGTTCGAAGCATAAGGGGAGACAGCTTCATTTATTTATCCCATCCTCTCAAGCATGTACCAACTACTATTCCAACGAGTCTGAACATCTTGCGTTACAGAAAGTTGATGAACATTTAGTCTCATAATTCATAAATGAACACTATCCGCTATCCGCAAAAAATTCATGCGGATGTGAATTAAAATGCGGATGCGGGTAGAGAAAAATTATGCGGATGCGGATAACTGCTACACCTCTAGTCTTTACGGTATTTTACCGTATAGCATTTGGAGATTAGATTCATTGGAAAAGTGGTATATTTTTTTATTCTCAAAAGCAAGCGAAAAAATAGTTGAAACAAAAATGTTTTATTGTAACTTTGTAAGCACTAAGCTGAGTCAGAATCGAAATTTTGAATTTGACTGCTGGAGTCGGAGTCGGAGTCGAAAATTTTTGTTTAAGTGGAGTCGGAGTCGAAATTTTTTGCTTAAGTGGAGTCGGAGTCAGAGTCGAAAATCCAAATTTGAATTTAAGGAGTCGGAGTCGAAAAATTTATTTTACGACTCCGCAGCCCTGCTTTATATAACCTGTAAAACTTTGGATATCTTATTAAATAAATTTAATTTTTTCCCTTTGCTTCTCAGTGTTTTTTATACTAAAATTTTATTTTCTAATTTATGCTCTGATGTTATAGATTCTATAATGTATGTAAAAAGCCAAAGATACAGGTTAATAAAGGATTTGAAATGAAATCAAAGAATTAGTTAATTTCAATTTATCAATATAAAAACATAAATACTAGGTTCTGGCATTCTGCAGCATTTGTATGTTCCCCTTCATAAATATGAGCATATTAAAGTTTTCATCTGACAGAGAATTCCTCTTGGCTCTATAGATATCTTTGCCAAGAGAGAACAATCGCTCCACCGCAGCGCTAGACGGCATTGCAGTATTGTACCTTATAAAGAGATCAATGAGTACCTTCTCATTGTTAAAAGCTAGGTCTGACAGGCTGTTTGTCGATTTCGCCTGCAGCCACTTATTTACAATGAGAGCAGCTTTACTCTTGATTGATTTTTGATGACGTTGACCTTGAGTTAGTTCAGTGTAATCATCTGCATCACAGATGCTTAAGTAGTAGTCCTTCTCTTCCATGTCCTCTCCCTCGCTGCTGCTGGTACTGTTGGCGTTCTCGAGTTCGGTACGCCGCAATAACTCTTTCCACCTTTTCTCCATCAGGCCTTGGACTCTGACTTTTGGGTCATTGTTTCTTTTAAAAGCCCCCATCCAAATCAGGCGAAACTTGGGTGGAAGGCAGTGTCCAGAAGGTACTCCTCATCTTCAAAGGTGCTGGTGCTGTCTATGGCGTCAAGGAGGGTTGCAGAACTGGAGATTGAGGACTACATTCACTACACTAATAAGCGTAAATAAAAAATATCACCGACAACGCTGGAAACGTATCACTTTTAAAGTTTTAATTAAAATGTTTACTCATTATGACGCCACTGGCCTGGTAAGAGTTGTCAGGTGACGATTATCGTTATATAGATTTCTATAATTATTAGTAATATATATATATAAATATATATATATATATATATATATATATATATATATATATATATATATATATATATATATATATATATATATATATATATATATATATAGATATATATATATATATATATATATATATATATATATATATATATATATATATATATATATATATATATATATATATATATATATATATATATATATATATATATATCTATATATATATATATATATATATATATATATATATATATATATATATATATATATAACAAAAAATATAGCGATACACATTATTTATAAAAAATTTTATCGGATAGCAGATAACCCGAAACCGTTATCGCGATAAATTATCGCCATATAGTTATCGGAGTTTGGAACAAAAATTATCGCGATACCGATATCGGTTAAAAGGTTTTATCGGATAACAGATAACCCTAAACCGTTATTTCGCGATAAATTATAGCGATAATTTATCGCGATAACGCACCACCTATATATATATATATATATATATATATATATATATATATATATATATATATATACATACATAAATATAATTATTTTTCTTTTTACATATATATATATATATATAAATATATATATATATATATATATATATATATATATATCTAGGCTCATGTCAATAAATCCGCCTATATATATATAGTTATATAAAGATATATATATATATATATATATATATATATATATATATATATATATATATATATATATATATATATATATATATATATATATATATATATATATATATATATATATATATATATATATATGATCTGAGATTATTACTCAGACCAATTAAATAAGTAATTAATAAATAGATGATGGATTGAAAAGGTTTTTTCTGCTTTTTAAGTTTATTAATTGTGCACGTGAAATAATAGTATGACAGATGATATAATCAATTTGATAATAACAATAATGGTAATGGATATTTCATTTGGTAACACAGTTAATTAAGGCCCATATTAATGATCGCGGCATGTCGCCGGTTAAACTGACAATATATTAGGCTTGGAGCATTTGTAATTTTTATGCTGCCTAAATTGGTATACAAAATAGCTTTGTTTAACTTGGGCAATAATTAGTACTTGGTATAACACAAGGATTTCACAAATAATTACTATAATAAAGGATTCGATTAAATTGAATCTATGGGAGAGCTGCAGGGAGCAGCTTCCCGCCACTAAGTCTCGTATGGCACTCCTCTCGGTGTAGGCGTTTGATCGCCTCTTACACCTTACATTTCAAATCTCGACTCCCTATTGGCTGGGA
>JABUQX010021985.1:0-14755 GCA_015478945.1 Trachelipus rathkii
CGCTCTCTCGGGTACGTACGACTCCTGACTATTCTGATCATCATTATTAATAAAAAGACATTTATTAATTTCTTTTCTAAACATTTATTTCTTTTGTTAATAATTTTTGAAAGAAACCTTTTGAACTAGGAGTATGATCGCCGAACCCTGTCAGAAACTACGCACTGACAGCTCTAGTGGTCATGATAGTGTAACTTTTTTCACCCTCCCACAGAACATCGATAAACTAATTTCGCACAATTATCTTAAGTTTGCCACCAAAAAATTTTCTTATCGTCATTTGCTCTATTCTTATTGTTATAATGACTTGGGTTTTCACGGGCAGGTCCTTTGCTGCCTCGTACGCCTCGTCGGAGTTTTCTCCGTTCTCGACAAGCTCGCATATCAATATATTAATTTTTATATTAGTGAGCCATGGATTACGCTGTTGTGGGGTGACACGCATGTCACTTATCTCGCACTTACTTCTTGGGCGATACCCGTAGGGGAAACAACGTTTTCGTCTTTTCTTGCATTTTTGTGTTTAAACCACCCAGAACTAACAGACGATTTATATTCTGCTTCAGTGCGTAATTCCTTCTTATAGGGGAGAGAAGGGAACTATAAAATGCAACTGGGTGGTCATCTGCGGCAGTAGTGTAGTGGATAAAATAACAGCCGCTGCAGATACCTTCGTGGTATTTGTATGGAGGAATTTTGTAATTAGATTAGAAGACCCTTCTGGTGCCTTCAGGATAAGCAAGTACCAATGAATGGCATCCTTCAACAGCCATTTTTTAATATTTTAGGCTTCTCTTATGCCTGTTGGAAACTCTCCAACAGACGCGCGGCGATTGGAGTAGGTTTCTCCCCTTCAGCAATTAAGGGGCGGGCTGGTTTTTATTTCAGAAAAATGGGGACGCTTGCTTCGAGTAGAGGAAAAACCTCACGCGCCCGAGGAAAGATCTGTAATCTTTGATGGTCCTGGCTTGTGGCACGTGGGTATTAAGTATATCCCAAATTTTATTCAGGAATAGGTCTCTATACCATTTCATGACCGTACTAGTATGCGCGTGAGAGGTATTGGGCAATCATCTCAACTTTTGCTCAATGGGTGCGGTTGGTTGGGGCGGGTGGCGTGAGTGTGGGGCGGGGTGGATCGTTAGTGTGCTGGCATCTTTGTTGCGATGATTTAAACTATTGTGGCAGAGTAAGCTTAACCTCTTCAAGCTTCTCAGGAGAATTCTCTGTGCTCTTCTTCAGTTCTTGTGATGAGGATCAATATATCATCCATATAGGCCTGGGTATTCGGTAGGCCTTGTATGACCTGTGAAATCAATGGTCAAGCTTGAAAGATGAAGGAAGAGGAAAGGAGGACAAAACCCATGGGTAGGTTTCCGTAGATGTAAGGTCTTCCTACGTTGCGAGGGTGAATCTGGCAAGAACTCTAAAGTACTTTTGTGGATTCTGCGGGCCAATGGCACTGAGGTAAAATGCCTGGGTCACGTCAAGTTAGTGAAAAAAGACCGGCTCCCCTGCAGGTTTTGAGATCGCTGGCATCTTAGAGTGGCCGGAAGGCGTCCAATAGGAACCCCTTACCTCGGCTCTTTGTTCAATTCTCTGAAATCTGAGATTAATTCTGACGCCGATTTCCGCTTTTTTCTGAGGAAAGGAACACTCCATCGGAAAAGAACCCAAGTGGTGAATGCTGCGGCCGGCAGGACTCCGTAGCTACGAGGTTGTCAAGCTCTGCTTTTGGTTTGAGCATAAAGTTTGTGCGGGACCCTCCTTGGCTTAAGGGAGACGGGCGGTCCTTTTATATCTATTTTATAAGGATAATTGTTGGCCAGTTCTATTAATACTCTCTCTGGAATATAGGCGGCTTCTTCGTCCGTAGTTATTTGACCGTCCTCAGCTATTGATGCTGTGCTCATCTCTGTATTTTTATTTTTATGCTTATCCTTATACTTTCATTCCACCTTTTTTTCTTGTTTCAATTTTGATGTGGTGGGTTTTCGGGTGGAGATAAGGGATTTACAAATAACTTCAGAATATTTATGACAATAACGTGCATTAAAATTTTAAAGAAACTAGAAGCACGAGGAGGTGGAGGAGAGAGAGATTGAAGGAAAGAAGAAGAATAGGAGCTTCATTAGTATTTAAAAATTCACGGATTTTCTACTCAATTTAAGGTATTATTTGTAACTTGATCTAATAACAAAATAATCTTTAAAAGTTATTATGTCCCATCTCAAGATTCTTCAAAAAAGGTTAGTCCAATAACTGTTTATTGTAACTTACATTAGCGTATATAAAAGTATCCCTATTATTTACGTCCCAATCCTCAGATCGATTTTCAACTTTTTAATACCGTAGACTGCAATTTTTGAGTTGTTAGCTGCAAGTAGGTAAATCCTACTTGGCCGCTTTCTGATGGTCATTATTATTGTAGATAAAATATTCGTGGTACAGATTCCGGCAGTCTAACAAAATATCGATCTTATTAAGTGGTCATAGACAAGTATTACAAGGTTTTCAAATATCAATCTTGCAAACCCCTATTGTCTCCCTCAATACATTCGGCTGTAACTAATCTTTACTGCTACGCAGCGCTCGTCATTCAGGCACTCAAAGGCTGTTGGGTGACAGGGAATCATTTGCTTCCATTGCTCCCATTCTCCCCTTTATTATCTATAAACACCCCCACCCCCTTTTAATTAAATTTGATTTATAAAAGACGTACCCCACATGCGATGGATTGACAGTAGTAATAAAATGATTAGTTTGTACATTACCAAAATCGTTTGAGACAGTTGCATCGAGGTACCTGTATTTGAGTCAGTATTATTTAATATTAACTTATTTTATTTATTGATATATTTTCATTTTGTGGACTACTACTACTTCTCATATTTATATTATTTTAGAGTTCTTTAAACTAGAAGGATCAGGCATTCCTTGTACATTTGTGAAAATTGAATATTGTTCATTGAATAAAAGTTTTTATTTTTTTGTTCCATTTTTTTTCATTTATTGTATATTTTTAATAATATTTATATATTTTCCGTTGATAGTGCTGTATTTTTAAACCTCCATATATATATATATATATCACTATGCTGCGATCAGTACTTAAGAAGTTATAATTATACTTCAATATATTATTTTCGATTGAATTTATATTATTTTAATGATTATTATTAGTAGTAGCTAGTAGTAGTAGTAGTAAGTATTTACTATTATTTTGAAGGTTAATAGTGTTATTAGGATTGGTATAATTTTTATTTTAGATTCTTCAGCACTTTTTATTTAGTAATTTATTTCATTTAAGCACCTCAACGTTTGTAATAGGGGTCACTTATCACTTGGAGGGTATTACTAAATCTCACTTTTCTATTGTGGGTAGGCTTTTCACGGCTGCTATTCGATGGTAAATTTCGCAGCCTTGTTAGCAGTTAATTCCGACGAGTGATGGGACATTTTCTGGTTACTGCACCCTTAGCCTTACAAGTTATACTCTCACATTTATAAGTTTGAAGAAGTAGCGAGCATCGATAGAAGCATAACTGATTGTACAAGCGTTATTAAATGCGTTTTACTGTATCATTTCGTAGCTGATCTCGGCCGGTAGCGTGACGGACTTTTCTCGCGGGTCCTATTCCCTTTTCAGCCTGACGTTCGCTCTGGTTTTCAATGAACAGTGAAAAAGTCTGTGTGCGAAGCTCAGGTCACAATTCTTCGTGAGGTGGGCCAGACTGGGGTGGCGCATTTGACTTCACTTTTGCTCTCAGTTCATGGTTGGGCCTCTTGGTTCCGCGCGTTGGGACAGAAGTTAGGCGGCAGCTGGTTTGTTACGTACAGAAATTTCACAGAGCTCCAATCTGTTCTTTCGTATTGGGTTGATGATAATTTCTTCCTTTTCGAACAAAAGTCTTAATAAAGAACGTCGGAAACTTTTGCGACCATCACCTTTACAAGACATTTTCTTCAGCGTACATGAATGACTGACATCTGAATATTTTGGGCATCTGCTCTAAGAAGAGGTCTATCGCAAATTTGGGGTTGTGTTCTACCAACACATCGAAGCTTTTATTCCCCAATACCCCCTTGACACGATGGAGATATTCACTAGGCAATTCATCGGGTCTCATGCCTTGTTTAAAGACATCCCGGATCCTGTTCCTTAAAGCTGGGAGGTAAACTTCTTCGATGTTTTGTAAGAGCAGACGATAAGCGTTGTTTTGAAGAGGAAAAGTGATTTTGGAGACTAAATTTGTGGGCAAGCATTGGCAGCCACAATCGAAACACGTTCATGTTGTATCTTCCTATGTGATTCTAATTTGGCAAGATCGCTGTGGTCGCAACTTAAACCCAATTTATGAACATCATAAGGATCAAAAGTTGGGTAATTGACTCTGATGTTAATTGGACTGTATGTTTCTTAACGGTGGAGTCGCATCATTGACGGCCGCCGCGTCCTTTCCTTTTGGCGCGAAGATGATGGCGTCGCTTCCATCTCAGTTTCGGAGCGAGAACCAGATGGCGTTTCCTCATCCTGAGAGGGGGAAAGGCGTTGGGGAGAGGGAGTATGGTCCTTCCCTCTTTTTGTGGACTTTTTTGTTTGAGTCCTAAGAGTCAGCTTCTTCGTTGACACCATTTCTATGGCTTGTTGTTGCTGACTGCTTTTGAGTCACTGATTAGGCGTTGATTTTAGGCCTTAAAATCGATGAGCTTTGAATTTTCGCTTTCGAAGTAATAACGGCTATTTATTCTCCTATTATTTTAATGATGTTAATTATAAAAATTTATTCTTCACGTTATTACTTTGACTCAAATAATTTATTCACTTTTTTTTAACTACCGATAATTTTAATCACTACTTGCGGGGGAAGACCGTATTTTTTTTTTTTTTTTTTTTTTTTTTTTTTTTTTTTTTTCAATAATTAATGTATCTGACTCCAATTAGGGGTTTTGCCCCCTGGTCGCTCTGGGGTTCACCAAAAATGACGTCTAGGACCGAAGATCACTTCGGACAGTCATAGCATGGTGAGGGTAATTAGAGCACTTTCCTCGTAGGTGGTTTATTTGTGATAGTTAGATAACAATACAAAGATGATTTTCATTAAACAATGGAATGGAAATAATGGAATGGCGGCATATATCAACGTTAGCTTATATTGAATTTTTCACAGACTAACTAATAAAGATAATGCGAACTAATTCCCTATCCCTAAATAGAACCTGCCGGCATTTTGTTAAACTCTAACAAATTACGTAGGGCATCCTCTCACTATGCGGTTGCACAAGAACAGTGAGACTCCCGGGATGATTCGTGGCCGTCCTAGGTGGACCCAGGCCCTAATCATAAACCCCTCGTTCGATTTGCATTCTATATATCCTCCGCGGAAGAAAAGAGGCACCAAACATTTGAAGACAAAAATTATGTTACATAGTGTTAAGTATGAAGTAGGCCACCATTATTGCAAGTGATATGCAGGGAGTTATTGCATAGTCACTCTACCTCCTCATGTTGTTTTCGCTTACTGCATACTAATAAGGACTTAATGATACTGGGTACCCTTGCACTCTGCTTAAGTCAGCGGTTCCGAGCTAAAGCGCAAGATAAGAGTGGTCAGACGCTAAGAATGCTACGTCACCTACCTTACCGAAGACGCGGTTCAGACGAGCCCCAAGAAGGAGGAAGGAGTGTGAGACAAAGCGCGGATTGAACTGAACTAACTAATCGGACCGAGGATACAAGAGCTGCGGAGAAGAAGCGAGGCACTGAGACCGAGACGAGAGAGGAGAGACCCTCCCTTTTTCATCAGCGGGTGCTTTTTTTTTTTTTTTTTTATTTCCCTTTTTAATCTTTTTTTTTTCTATTAAGAAAGGAGTAGCGAAAAACCACTAACACACACCACAGCACCTTAAAGGACTCATTGAAGGCGGGATAAGATCTTGAAATAAAAAAAAAAGAAAAAACACGATCGTATAATACTTCTTTGACCAAACTATAGGCATATCTCATTTTATTTAGATAACAGATGAGTAAGAGAAGGAGATAGGTAATTATCACACGCGTGTTCATAAAAGCAAAACCCCATATTAAGAATTAACTATATGAATATGCTTTTAGTTGTAAAAGCTTTTTTTTTATCATCTATCTAAGTACTCAATAATATAATAATAATAATAAAATAATAAAAAATAAAACAATCAAATATTATTAATTAATTAAATAATATAAACAAAATATAAATAATAATAATTAATAATAATATTAATAATAAGTCCACTCCTATTGCCAAGACAACTTGCCATTAATCACCCCAATGAGCAACAACAATCACAGCGTCGATGCCGCATGTCTTACAGGCTATGCCTCCAGCTGCGGCTGCCGCCTCCGAACACTTTTAATTTCAACCGTTGCAAATCAATTTTACCAATTGTCATATACATACAATAAAAAATATAAATATATATAGTTATAAATTAACCCTACAATATTTCTTTAAATAATAATAATAATAAATATGATGATATACGCAAATATGTAGAATGCATCCCCTTATATTTAATATTCAAAATACGTAGAATAATAATATATATATTAATAATCATTCATATAAATATATTATTATATATCCTTTATATTTTTCATAATACTATACTATATATACGTTAATAAGACTCGCATATGGCAACACCCCTAAATCTCAGCTAAAAAAAAACCGCTGTAGATGCTAGACAAAAACAAAACAACAACAATTCACTATGAAAACAAAAACGGAGAACAATCACAGAAGGCTCTTCTTCTCGCTCTCTGCTCTACTCTCTTCATTCATCTCTCTACATCATTCTCATCTCTCTCTACTCATCTCTCTTCTCGAGCTTCTCCACCACCTCCTTTCCTCTCATTTCAATTTTAACATAACCATAACATGCGTACAAAATCCCAACCAATCATTAAAACTAATATCTACACAAGTCCACCACCGACAAATACAACAAAGAATTGACAACAGCGAAAAAGAAAAAAAAGAAACGCAAAGAGTCACCTGAAACACAAAAAAGAAACAAGTAACAAACACACAAATATAAAGGCTTCCCTCCTCTTCATTTGGAATAATTTGCACATCAACCATTACCAAACCAAGTCCTTACCTACTACCATAAAGACTAGCATTTAAACCGTAAACCTCAAACCAAAATCATTTAATACAAGCTATAGTGAGAGGCGAACTGAATGCGGTGGTTCATAGGGAGTAATATGATGTCTGAATAATCAGATGCTGTTAGTTTTAATGATGACGCATATAAGTATCATATATTATTCATATATGATTATAAAACTTGTCAGTTGTTTTTGTTATTTTTTTTCTGAATTCCTGATGTTGACACTAATGAATGGAAACTAATTTTTTTTTAAAAGTTAGGCCCAGTGGCGGCTCTACCATACGGACTTCGGGGCTGCAGCTTCCCCTAAAATAATGGGACATGCTTTATGTTCGGAATTTATCTAACATTAACATCCTAAACATATAGTGTACATTATATTCACAATATTAACGCCAGTAAAGCAATGCAATTAGAACAGAACTAATAAGCAGCACAATTGTGTATTTTCTTTTCTGGGCGTATCATCTTGTTCTCCTGTCTTGTTATCGCGGTTAAACTATTATCATAATAATGTCCGGTTACGTAGAAATCTATTTAGATTCATTTTATGGGGAGAAATAACACGAGATGTGGAACGTGAGGCCGCGCCTTTGTGGCATATTCACAAAGCTTGGGTGTTGGGGTTGAGTAATATGACTTTGTATCATCCTCGTTATCGGTCCGATGTCCACAAATAAGGTTCAAGTCTAAACACCCTTTTGGAACAAAGGTTTTTACGCTTGCTTTGAAGAAATCTATCAGGGACGCGAGAAGCGATGTGATTTAAACTAGAGAGTACCATACCTCGCTCTTAATATGAAGCAGCTAATCTTTTGGGACGGTGAGAAAAGATCAACTCATCAGATCGGTTAAACGTTTGAAAGTCTTGGTGAAAACTATGAGAGTTAACACATCTTAGAAAGATACGATTTAAATAGATTCAGTAATTGTAAATGGGAACCATATATGACTTGGGTTGGCTTCATTGACCGATAGCCTAAATAAACATCAATTGCGGATCTAATGTTAAATTTGAAATAAGGAGCGGCTTTCATTTAACGGAAATCATTAAGTAAAGGAACAAAGTTTGGGACATCTGCGGGCAAATTGCTATTAACCAAAACGACAAAGCACGTCCAGTTAAAACACGCACGTTTAAATAAAGAGGCCATAAGACTGCGATACCAATTTGAAGATGATAGCATAGCTTCAAAACGTTGGATGTAGCGACCTATTGTCCTTGATATCGACGAACGGGGCCCATATTTCGGACGATTAAATTGTCGGGGGATAACTTGCTTAAAATGGGACGGACGATTGAAAGAACTGATGGACAGTCGTAATTTTTTCCAATTCAAAGTTCCGTGTGCGCGTTCGGCTTCTTCAGCTTTCCTATCGTCTTTTCTTTCTTGAGTGTTTGGGGCTTTCCATTCAGCTCTTTCTGCTTCCTCTTTCCTGAGTTGAGCATTCCTTTCAGCTTCCTCTTTCTTGTGTTGAGCATTCCTCTCTCTTCAGACCAGCTGAGCATTTCATTTCAGGCTTCCTCTTTCTTGTGTGAGCTTCTCTCTCTTAAGTGAGATTCCTTTCACTTCCTTAGTGGTTTTCTGGCCTCAAGCACCTTCTCTCTTTGTAGGTTCTCTCTTTCTTTGATGAATTCGAGAGACTCTTGCTTTTAGGCCTAATTTCTTTAGCCATTGCACCAGGATTGGTAGTCCATTATTAATGTTGAAAAAGTGGAGAGAAGACCGTGAAGAATAAAAGAGAGATTAGTATCTGAATCCAGCAAATGTGATGATAAAAAATGTTAAGTTATATTCTTCTCGAACAAAGGCAGCCCAAAAACGTGATGGATTTTCTTCGTGAGGACACGCGGGTTAGTATCATGAAATAATTTTTGTTGTTAGGGGGTGTGATCTATATTAAATCGTTTAAAACTGGTTGCTGATAACTAGGCTCAAGTTCAATGAGAATATTTTTCTAAATAATAGGTCACTCGTGCAGGATAGTAAACAAATAAGATAAAGCAGGAGTTTTACTCATAAGTAATTTAAAAGAAAATCCGCAATACAAAGTTTAAAGATCGATATGTATGTAATTAAATATGTGGTTTTCCTGAGAACTGGTGGCTTTATATTTTTGGGAGTAATCTCTTTTTTATTTTAAATTGTAGTTAAATTGTAAAAAGGATAGTAAATTTGATAGGCTCTTGCGAATTGTAGCTGACGATATTTTTCTTTTTCTCTTTTTCTTTAACTTCTTTTTTAAAAAAATTTGGACTTGAGGGAATTGTTGAAATTTTATAAACATACAATATATAAATGGTAACTTTATAAGAAAAATTTCCAAAATTAGATAAATAAACTAGTGAATCTCATAATTGAGAAATTATGGCCTTCAGGTAAGATATAACTTGACACCCATCAACAAACGGACCAATCCCATTATTTCCTGCAATACCTTTCCGTTACTCTGTCGAAAATCTAAGAGTAGCAAACCTGCCTCCCTGATAGCCCTTGATGCTCTCCATGTGAATTGATCTTTTTGATGAAAAGAATTACTTTGAATCACCGGAAAACACTATTATCCGTCATTGTAACATTAATTTTAGAAAATATAAATAAACACTTGGAACACAAGTTATATTATAGAGATTTTTGAATAGATATTCTGGGGGAGGGAAGTAACGCTCTTAGAGCGAAGAGATTATCCACTCCCATTGAGCATATGGAGTGTTAGAGAACATCTCATGACGCTCCAGCGATCAATAGTCTGTCGCACTTGAGCTCATACCCACATTCTTCTTACACTGAAGTAGACTCCGTTATCTCACACACACACACACACACACACCACACACACACACACACACACCCCATGAACACAATTACAGACAATTTTTTATATATCCCTGAGGGGGGGGGGGAAGAAGGAATTTCCACATCGTAAGTTCTGTGTGTCTTAGAAGGAGACTAAAAGGACAGTGGTAGTTGAGTTGGAGAAACACTACCACTAATAATTACCCTAGGAAAGCTTATTCATGTTCTTGACCTAGGATGACCCCCGTAATTGACCTTGCGTCTTTCGGCGAAACTGCATGAAACGTCTTGGTACATGGAAGGTTAGAGGAATAAATGGCGAAGAGGAGGGAGAGAGAGAGAGAGAGAGAGAGAGAGAGAGAGAGAGAGAGAGAGAGAGAGAGAGAGGAGGAGAGAGAAGAGAGAGAGAGAGAGAGAGACGAGAGGAGAGAGAGAGGAGAGAGAGAAGAGGAGAGAGAGAGGGAGAAATGAGGAAAGAGAGAGGAGAGAGAGAAAGAGGAGAAGGGAGGGAAAGGAGAGAGAGAGAGAGAGAAAGAGAGAAGAGAAAAAGAGGAGAGAGAGAGAGAGAGAGAGAGAGAGAGAGAGAGAGAGAGAGAGAGAGAGAGAGAGAGAGAGAGAGAGAGAGAGAGAGAGAGAGAGAGAGAGAGATGATTGAAGTGTTTAAAATGGGTAAATTTGATTTGACTGCTGTGACTGAAATAAAAATGAAAGGAAGCGGTAAAGACGAGTAGAGTGGGGTGCAATATGTGCGTGCAGGAGTGAAGAGGAATGAGAGAAGGAGTTACGATTCTGATGAGTGACTTGTAGCACAGAGCTATGGTGGATTTTGTTTGTGTAAGTACTAGAATACTACTAATTGCCACGTTTAAGTTTGAGAATGTCAAGGTATATATGGTTGTAGCATATGGCCAATCTGAGGGTGATGTTGAGGAGTGTAAATTTTTTAGATAATCTGAACGATGGTTTTTATGGGATGGGGTGAGTAGGGGCTTCAGATTGATTGCGTTGGGTAACTTAAATGGTTTGATAGTTGATTGAAAAAGAGATGGTATAACAAGTCCCTTTGAGGTTGCGGGAGAAAATGAGAATGGTAGGAAGGTGATTGATTTCTGTGAGGTGAGAGGTATGTTTGTGTAAGTAATACATTCTTTGACCACAAGAGTATCCATGAGTATATGAGAGTTGGTGTAGGTAGAGATGGTATCGATGTGAAAAGTTTGATTGATTTTGTCATGGTGAAGAAGGAGATGTTTCAGAATGTGATGGATGTTAAATCAGTGATTGGGGTAAGGGAAGGGAATATAAATCAGTATGTTCTTTTATGTAAAATTAAGTTAGTGGCGCATGGATGGAAAGGAAATAGAAAAAGGAAGGAAGTGAGGAGAATTAAGAGACAATTTAAGTGAACAGGATTATGAGTAAAAGTATGCGAGAACACTTTTAAATAAGTCAATTGAATGTGAAGAAGATGAACCTGAGCAAATCTGGATGAAAATGAAGGAAGTCTTTGTTAGTAGTGCAAAAGAAGTGTGTGGATGGGCCAAAGTAGGAAAGATGAAGCTGAGTTGGACGAAAATGAAGGAAGCTTTTGTTAGTAGTGCAAGATAGGTATGTGGATGTGTCAAAGTAGGAAACAAGAATGTCAATTATGAGTGGTGGAATGAAGAGGTGATGCAGCTGGTTAATGTAAAAAAGAATCGCAGTTGTTATATATTATATATATATATATATATATATATATATATATATATATATATATATATAATATATATATATATATATATATATATATATATATATATATATATATATATATAGTATATTATAATATATAAGGATGAAAAAAAAGGTGACTAAAATTTGAATACGCAGGAGGAAAAAGAGGTAAATGAACAGTTTGGAAGGAGGATGAGTGAGACTTACAAAATGAATAAACTGTTCTGGAAGGAAGTGCAAAAGGCTAAGAAAGAAAGTAATGGAAATCTTCTTTGAATAAGGAATAAGGATGGTACTTGCGTGATTGATGAAATGGACTTGAGGAGTGTGTGGGAGGGATACTTCGAAAATTTGCATAATATTGGCAGTAATCAAGAGGTAATAGTGAATACGCATGGGTTTGATGGTGTAAGAAGAAATAATTATTTTGGGGATGAGCTAATTAGCAGAGATGAGGTAATAGCTAGAGTGAGAAAGTTGAAGAATTTTAAATCCGCAGGTATAAATAGAATTACTGGGGAAATGATCAGTAATGGAGACGAGATTGTGTTTAATTGGATATATATATTGAAGATGTGCAATAAAGCGTTTGTAGAAGGTGTAATTCAAAAGGATTGGATGACTGCAGTGATAGTAAATAGTATATAAGGGTAAGGGTGATAAGGAAAACTGTGCAAACTATAGGGGAATTTGTTTATTTAGTGTTGTTAGGAAGGTATCTGCTAGTATTTTGGTAGAAAGGGTACGTCGAGTGACTGATAGACTGATTGTTGAAGATCAAGGTGCATTAAGAATGATTTAACATAAATAGTGAAGTGAGGCAGGGATGTTATGCCACCATGGCTATTTAACTTTTTATATATATATATATATATATATATATATTATATAATATATTATATATATATATATTATATATATATATATATATATTTATATATATATAATTATAATATTTATTTATATATATATATAATATCATATATATATTATATTATTATATATATATATATACAGGGTGATTCAGAATTATGGTAAAAAAGTTTTGGTAACTGATAAGAATGCAAAAAATAAAGGGGAAAGTATGAACATAATGTGCTTAGTTTCCGTTTGCTGTTGTATGTGTGGTTTTTACTAAATATTGTTGTATGTCGAAACAAGGTAGGTTAAAAACTTATATTTGGGATGAGTACTGTTGTGTGTGTGCTGAAGTAGTAAAAGAAGCATAAAATTTACTATAAAGTTAAAATTGGTGGCCGTTAAAAGTATTTGAGCCGACATTCCATGAAACGGATGACTTAGGTTTAAATGTTAAGGAACCAAAAAGCACCTATTGTTGTTGGCGCGAGAATCAATGGTAATATCAATTATGATAAATTAGGATGACTATTAATGAATGCATAACTAATACAGTGAATGTGAACATATATTTAAATGTAACAGTCTTCCACGAAACAGTTACTCTTCATTAAAATTATCAGCACATTGGTAGGAAAGAAACAAGCAACTACTGATATGCGAATAAATGCACCCAAAAAAAATAAAGTAATGTTTATTAAGTGCATTACGATGTAACTCATTGACTGTGTGTGCTCTTTACCGTGTTTTGTTCTTTCGTTATGAATTGGATCGGGTAATTACCAGGTGTATTCTACTCTGACTAGCTGACATGCATCTAATGTTTGGGATGGCACCGCTGCAATATTTCTGCAGCAAGACGTTTGTACAGAGAGAAATATTCCCAACGAATTTTCCAAACGCAGGTTTTTTGCCACATGTCTCAGCGCTATACTAAACAGGGATTTGCAATCCAAAGAGCACACTAATCCGCAGCGCAGCCCGATCTACTAGGACTGTTGACTTAGAAGAATTAGTTCTTAATGAAATTTCTGAGCATCGCCTGAAAGAGCACCACGGCGAGAATATCGGATACACTACACAGTTTTAATTGTGACACCTCTGGTATTGTGGAGGTTACCGTACAGAGCCACCAGTTTACACGCGTAACGACCCATCAGGTAATACTCTATTGCCACGTACTATGGGCTCCTCGTGTTGTATGTTTGTCAATGGGTGTTTTTGAACAAACTGTATTGACCCAAACCTGTTTTCAACGAAATTTTATTAACTGAGAGGCTCACTTAACAAAGAACAGGGCTGATCGTTAAACGTTCATTTGACGACACATTGGGCAGACGGAGAGGAATCCTATGCCTAGAAAGAATGTGTCACTAAATCAGATTTTGCAGTAAACATTTGGGCGAGAATTTTACAGTGATCATGTATTATGTGTGAGCTTACTTCCCAGGTTTATGGCATGAATTTACCTTAAAATTTTTGGAATACAAATGAGTCGTACCTTGTATTGATGATGTAGGCCTGCTGTCAGATTGGCGCCAAACAATGTGGTTTATGCAATGATGGGAGTGTCCTGCACACTTTAGTGCTGACAGTTCGACTAGAAACCTGACGATGCAGCCTTTACCAATCCAATGGATAGTCGGGTGGGACCAGTTCGTGAGCGCGAAGCCCCAAGGTCCCCGAGACTAAATACTTTGGATTATTACTCTCTGGAAACATTTAAGACGTGTAGTATAGGACTCTTCTCCAATGGAGCTAACAACGACGGTGAAGACCTACGATGTATGGATTATTAAGCGGAATTGTAGAAGACGGATCAACAACTCCTGGAGATAGTTGTGAATAGGTCGACACCGGATGGAAGACGGCTGGATGCGTGAAATGTGGGGAAGAACGAAGGTCATGTGTTACATCAAGTCTTGTAGTCTTTTGATATAATTTTGTAGGTCTGTGTAGAAGCAGGGTATGTTTATGTTGTACAAAAATTCAAACGCTATTGTACAATATTGTTTAGTTTACACTCGACTATTCAAATAAAGTTGTATTCGGTTCTTAAAGGATACTTTTAAGCGTCGCGCCATTTTTAAATTGTAGATGTTTGTAAACTGTACTTGGTTCGGTAGATTATAATGATTATTGTAAGTAAAAGAACACATCGGATGGGCAGACGGAAAAATTAAGCACATTAGTTTCTACTGTGTGATAGGGAATGTTTAAGGCCTTTA
>JABUQX010021986.1:0-2500 GCA_015478945.1 Trachelipus rathkii
GATTTGGGTGTTTAACCGTTTTCGCATTTATCGGAAACGCTTTCGAGCTTGTTCGTTCGTAATTAACTACAAGAAAAATAATAAAGATAGTATCAAGAACGAAAATAATAATAATAAAAATAATTACATTACTACTACTAATAACTATTAATAATAATAATAATAATAATAATAATAATAATAATAATAACAATAATAACAATAAGGAAACAAAAACAATTTAACAAAAGAGTGAAGGTGGCTCTTCGCAGAAACAAAGTGTCTGTGATCCCACTTGACGACAACGAGACGACCTTCGTGAAGGGTGGGGGGTTCTATTTGCATTGCTTACTGGCATTAATATAATGAATAAAATGTGTGCTATATATCTAGTATGTTACTGTTACATAAAGCATGTTCCATAATATATATTTTTTTGTTGGGGGGGGGCTGCAGTCTCTATGGTAGATCCGCCACTGGATATGACTACAGCTTAATTAGGATAGCACGCAGTCTTGAATCATTTTTCTATTTAATATGATGTTCTGATACTAGAAACTGCAAGTTTTTTTCTATTACCATACTTTCCAAATTATTGGAATTTGTCAAATAAATATATTAAAGATTGTTGTATTTAGACTGGAAATAAGATCAGGGTTAATGTAGGCCACTACTTCGAGAATAAATTTGTCATTTAAGGGAAATCTACTTAGAATTTGGAATCCAGCTTTTATCAAATAAGATTAACATGACATAAAACTACAAAAAGCCGGCCAATGTTACTTTTTTATATAACTTAAAATTGCTAATGAACTGTCCTAGATAAATATATATTTTCAATAGCTTGAGAAGGACTAAGAAATACTATGCTCCAATTCAGGAATACAAGCTTATGATGTGTTTGTGCGGGTTAAGTTTGGAGCTTTTTACTGGAAGATAGGGTGAATTACAACTAATGAACTTCTCTAAATTGTAATTTTCAAAAATAATCAGATAAGAATTAATAAATTAAATCAATCACTTTGCTGCAAGTTTGTATTATTTTTCATTGATTTAATTATTTTCTAGCATTTTGTCTTAATTATTCTAAATCCAAATATATTACCCTAAAGAATATCATTACCTTGTTTAGTTTTTTTTTTTTTACCCTAAGATAGAAGCATTGCGACTCATTGTTCAACCAGATAACCTTATTGAAATAGTTATTTTTTGTTACTATTTGAAATTTCGAGCATTTAAATACTCATTACAGTATTTAAATGCTGTACGCCTACTTAAATACAGTAAAATTGATATATTTATAAATATACAGCCTAAATACAAAAATATATTTAAATACTAACAGTAATAACAGCTTTAATAATGATAA
This sequence comes from Trachelipus rathkii, assembly GCA_015478945.1. NCBI lineage: Eukaryota > Metazoa > Arthropoda > Malacostraca > Isopoda > Trachelipodidae > Trachelipus > Trachelipus rathkii. The sequence goes on from JABUQX010021986.1 coordinate 1,349, forward strand.
ATGATCAAACAACACTCCTTTACCTATAACAAGAATTCAAGAATATCCTTATAAATACATAAGGTCAACACTATTTCTATAGTCTATACTCTGAAAATAGAGGGAAAAAAAACAATTAAAAAAAAAGAAAAAGAAAATTCTTACCTTTAGCCTCAAAGTATAGTTTCTCAATTTTCAATCTTGCAAGCATTTTAAATTCTAGATTAAGTAAAAAAGGAAATAGATATAAAAATATTTTCCTATAAATTAATGAATGAACACTGTAATATAAGACAAATAAATAAAATCATTAATTAGCATATAGTGATTTAACCATTTTGTAGATTAAAAAAGCCCTGCATTAAAAAGTGCAAAACTCAAACCTCTTTCGACAAAAGATCAAAATAAATATATTTCTACCTGTAGGTAAGTAATTACAATGAAAATCAAGAAACATTTTTCTAAAAGATTTATTACCACTTGTACACATCACTAATATAAAACCATTTATTCAACAAATAAATCTTCCTCCTCCATTTCCTCGATATCCTCAATACTATTAATAACCACTGGTCCCGAGGAAGTAGAAGCGGTCTCACCCTCATCGTTCATCAATGACAGTTGCCTACAAGTCCAATGAAAATAATCAGGTGGACTCGCCGTTATCACTTCGGCTGGCTCCCCTGTTTTCGATATCAGTTCAAGCTTAGATAAATGGACGTGGGGGGGAATAATTTCTACTTGGCCTGGTGACAGTTGAAGCTTTTCAAGTAATTTTGAAGGCACTTCCTTTATAAATAATATATATATATATATATATTATATATATATATATATATATTATATATTATATTTTATTTTAATAAATATATGTATCATAGTATATATATCTGTATATATATATATATATATATATATATATTTATATATAAATATAATATATATATATATATATATATATATATATATATATATATATATATATATATATATAAATATATATATTATAATATATATATATATAGTACTTATTTTACACAAGCAACAAAAAATGTTTAAAATTAAATAGATACAATTAATGTAAAAATTTTGCTGATGATGCAACCGAACATTTACAAACAAGATGTTTTTTTATCTTATTTATCAATAATAATAATAATAATAATAATAATA
>JABUQX010021986.1:7500-12500 GCA_015478945.1 Trachelipus rathkii
AATCAACCTCAGGGGACATAAGATCTATAGCGCTTTCTATCTTATTTTCGAACATAAAAAAACCCTCCTATTTGCTGCTTCGCTCCTCCCGAAGTTTGGGCTCCACAAAAAACATATCTTCAGTCTCCTTTCCAAAATTCTTTCATTCAGCTTTCAGCTCCACTGTTTCTGCGTCAATCATTTTCATTGACCTTCCCTTTATATTCCTTGTAAAAATGTGTGAATTTTTATGCTTGATAGAAAGCCATTCATAATTTTATATCCTTTTCACATACAGAAAGGAATAACAAAATCCCTCCTCCCTGTTTTACTGATCTCTCGTATGGTCCCAAAACCTTTCCATTCAACTCATCTCCACCACTACCCCCACTCTTGAATTAAAGTTTACCAAAAAATAACAAATATTTTCCTGTCCCTTCTACCCATCTCAATTCTCTCCTGTCGGATGAAATGACAGTCTATAATTATATTATCATCACAAACTCCCAGTTTTGTTAATTCCAACTATTTCATAATTCTTCATATCCTGTTCATTACCAGAAATCTAACCAAATATCTATCCCTCTGTTTCCAATTCTTCTATGTATGCAACAGCAATCCTGTTCCCCCTTCATCTCCACCCCCAACTCTCACTCTTAATTAAGTCAACCAAAAACACAAATCTGTTCTTTTCTACCCACCTCAACCCAGCTTCTCCCATCTATATATCTTATAAATTTATAATACAAAGTTTGATTGGTATAACTTAAAATCTTACCTGGACTAAAGAAAACTGGTCATTTTCTCTTCAATGATGAGCCAGACAGTATGTTAACGAATATGTGATTCACTAGTCCTCTCTTAGCTTCAGTATGTGACAAATTCCTTTTAATGATGGCTTATATATATATATTATATATATATATATATATATATATATAATATATATATATAATATATATATATAAATATATAGTATATATATATATATTATAGGCTCATATATTAATATATATATATATATATATATATATATATATAATTTATATATAAATATATATTATATTTTTTTTTTTTTTAATTTATTTATTTATTTATATACCCACATTAGCCTCTTAACCCGAGTAATGTCACGGAAAGTAATTTTATGGTTTTCTTCGACGCAAGTGAAGGTGCAGATATTTTAACCGAAGCCGGACCTCACCCCCCTAGCTGCTTCAGGCGCGACCGGTAGTCGGGGAATGCTTGCCAACGTAAAGGGGGGTTCGCATAATAGTACGGGCGCTTTTCCAATGCGAGAAGCATGAGGAGAGTGATTTGTTTGTGATATAGACTGTTCTGCGTTGTAGTGTTGGCTATGGTTATAGTGAACGTGTGTGTATATGAGATTAGTAGTAAATACACTATGGCGTAAACTGCAATACGCTAAATTGCAGAAAATCTCCTACTAACGACAATTTTTTGGTGTCCGTTCACGTGGCCGAACGAGAACTCGAACCCATACTGAAAGAGTCCTGTTCCTAAGGTGAGCCAAACGCTCGCCTTAACCCACTGAGCCAAACGTTGGTGTAATATATCATAATATAAATATATATATATATATATATATATATATATATATATAATATATATATATATATATTAATATATATACTATATATTAATATATATAATATATATATATATATAATATATATATATATATATATATAATAATATATATAATATTAAATATAATATAGATATATATATATAGATATATATATATAATAATACTATAATATATATATATATATAATATATATATATATATCTATATATATATATAAATATATTATAATAAATAATATAATAGTATATATAATATATATATTGAGGGGATTGTGCCGAAATAGTGAAAAAGCACCGAATACCGAATATCGGTCAAAAGTATCGCGCCGAATACCGAATATTCGGCGAATAATCACTTGGCTATTCGGCCGAATATAGTTATTTCAAAGTCGGTCATTGCACAACATTTAGGGAAAAAATAAAGAAAACTTACACTGTTCAACAAAAAAAGGTGAAATTTTCTTGGTGGACTTTTGTAGCAGATATATAGTAATTCGGAGGTGCTGATTCCATATATATTCTCGCAGATTTGCTGAATCACATCCCGTTTTTGTGCAATCATGGATCCCAATTTTTGCATATTCCCTAGGAATGACAAAATTCCTGTGCGCACTCCGTAGGCTGTATAGACGTTACCTTCCGTATATATCTACAGTAGCAGCAAGTTTACTGCGGTCGATGTTCGGGAAGCATGTGGTAACTTTAGTACGTCTACATGTATGGATGCCAATGACCTGGATGATGTCTTATCATCCATCTGAAATACAGTCGGATGGTCCGTCATTGTTCACCCAGGGTGAACTGAACGATCTTGTATGAGATTGTATTTGCCGAAGTTGTCCTGAGCTGTTGGCTTCGAGGTTGCATGAAAAATGACTACTGGACCATGGCACAAGAGTAACATTTTATCGTAACAGAGAAGTAGAGCTGCGGGGGCTCTTCCAGTCAGATGGTAACCTTATGTATTGCAGTGAAGTTGCAGGCACTACTCGCTATGGGACTCCCAGCATACGATGCAGGTAGTGGTGACTGTTTATTGACACTTCCAAGAGCAACAGGTATGCTTCGGCTCCAGTAGGGTACTTGTACGGTGAACAGAAAGGAAGTATTATCATAATCAGGACAGTTTGGAGAGGCATCAACATCATTGACATTGGATGGGTAAATATACGTCGACCTCGAAATGGTAAACATTTTGCTCGGTCAGCAAGCAAGTGTTTCACAAAATATCCCTGCTTCCTGTGCTATTGGGACAGCCGGGCGGCAAAGGATCACTGGACCAAAAGAGAATGGCCACCGAGGGAAACCTTGACGCCAGGTGACAGGAACAACTTACGTAACCACTTGGACAGAGAGAAAACATCATCTTACCTCCACTACACATAAAACTTGTTTTGATGAAACAATTTGTGAAGGCCCTGGATCCCATGATGGTGAATGCTTCCGCTATATAGGCTCAACGTTTCCTGGTCTGAAGGCGAGAAGAAAAAAGCTGGGATATTGAGTAGCCCACAAATACGGACACTCCTCCGTGATCCTGCCTTTGCTACAACAATGATTGTTGTACGAGGCAAGAGCGTGGACCATGCTTTTCAGATGTAAGCACAGAATTTTCTTGGGCAAAAGGAAAGCCGAGAACCAATTAACATTGGTTACAGAAAACGCTAGAACAGTTTTCATTCCATGGATGTAGAAATGAGGTATCAAAGTTGCACACTTTTACAATTCTCACTCTAAGAAAATTTCTCGGATAACCTAGGCGATGTTAGTGAATGAGCAGGGTGAAACGCTTGCCACAGATCTAAAAGTTTCAATGGAATGACGTTACCAGGCAAGTGGGCATATCAATAAGAGTGGCCGACTATAGGTGCAGCTAGTATGATTTATTTGCCAGACCACTAAGCACTTTAGATCCAGATCCACGAAGATTCAGTTACTACCATCGAGGTAATATTTAATTAACTTAAACCCATTCCCTCTATTACATTCATTGTTGTTCCATATTACTCTTTTATTCATAGTTGTATTATATGTTAAACATATATCTATCAAAGACTGTATCATATCATTGCGATGTTTCTCTCCCTTCATATATTCCAATATATATATAATTTATATATATATATAATATATATAATTAATAATTATATATATAATATTATTAATATATATATATATATATAATAATATAAAATAATATATATATAATTATATATAATATATATATAATAATTATATATGACAATACCCCTAAAGCCCCCCTCCCCTTCAAAAAGTAAAAATTCATAAATTTTACAAATCTATTTTCTGGACAATATCTCACAAATGCGATGTGATATGCAAAAACCGATTACATTTTGGAATCAGCACATCAATAATCAATTGCGAAACCTCGTCCAAGAAATTTCATGTTTACCAGTGTTATATACAAAGTAATAAACAAAAAGTAAATAACTATTTCTTACATATAGCAAACCATTCACATATTAAAAATAATTAAATGAAAATTGAAAAGTTTCGTAGTTAAAGATATTAAACTAAACTTCATTTGAATAAGCTCTGAGGTTAAAATGAAACATTAGCAGTTCTCCATTTTTCAGGGGATAACCTATTCTTGTGGCTTCTAAATATTTCCTCCTTTTCTAAATATTCTTTCACTTTCGACTGATGACGGTGGAGCGAAAGGTATTTATTGCTAGTTTTTCAAATTCATAATAAAACTATTCCCAGTGTTTTTCCACCAATTGAAGGGAATATCAATTGTCTTCACTGGTCAAAGTAAGGGAAAACTTATATATTTGTTTATCTCTTGATGTAATTTCGTATGTAGCCTTTTACTTTTATGTACAATAATCACATCGTCAGAAGAATGGGACTTTCTTTTTTCACTCTTTCTTTCTTTTCTGTATGGCGATTTTGGTGCCACAATTTCCTTAAAACAACCATTAAAGAAGTGAAAATGGAATCTTCAGCTTCACTTTCCCCACAACGTGAATCATCGTCAGCAGAGGAGGTCAGGAGCTAAAATTTCATGCATTTCTTTCCATACCTCAATCGACCATATTTTTTACTGATTCATCTGATTCATGTGGAAAAATTAGCTTGAATCTCAGATCTAAGAAAGTAGCTACACACAAGATTTATCACATAGAAACTTAGAAGTCTTTTTTCTACTGATTTCTTTAGCTCTTCAACGAGTGTAATTATCCCACTGAAGCTGCTTTTAATTGCCCTATTTAAAAATAGATTATTGCTAAAATGGAAGGGATCACGGCGACTGGTACTTCACGTTTAATGCTTGTTTATGATGTTGTCAAATGGCTCAAAGTAAATGGAATAATTTTTGCCACTGAAAATCAGTCAACATTTTCTGATTGCATAGCAGCGTATATGGATAGGGGAACGTTTTG
>JABUQX010021987.1:7500-12500 GCA_015478945.1 Trachelipus rathkii
ATATATATATATATATATATATATATTATTATATATAATATATTTATTATTTATTATATATATATATATATATATATATATATATATATATTTATATATTATATTTATATATATATATATATATATATATATATATATATATATATATATATATAATATATATATATAATATATATTTATATATCTATATATATATATTATATAATAATATATATATATATATATATATATATATATATATATATAGTATTGATATATACTATATATATATATATATTTACACTATGTACAAATCACGTAACGGAAAGATAAGGAAATTATCTGTAACGAAATTTCTTATAAGGACTAGATCTTTATACAACAAAATGATTCCGTTAAAAGAGGGTTCGCTCTATTAGAAATTAAAAATATATATACTATATATATATACTATATATATATATAGTATATAATTATATATATATATATATATATAGTATATATAATTAATATATGTATATATATCATATATTAAAAATATTATATATATATATATATATATATATATATATATATATATATATATATATATATAAAATATATATATAAATATAATAAATAAAATTATATATATTATATATTAGATTATACTATATATATATTAAATATATATATATATAATATATATATATTATATATATATTATATATATCAAAATATTCCGTATATATATATATATATTAGAATATATATATATAAATAGAAATATATAAAAGTATAATAAAACAATGGTTTAAAATGTAAGTTAAACAAGACAGTAAGAAATAATTAAGTTTAACAAGCGTTTTCGGAACTTACGTTACCTCCTTAAGCCAGAGATTAAAAAAAGGAAAAAAATAGGGAGTCGAGCAGTGACCTGCAATCAAGAAATTGAATAAAATTAATTTCTTTCCTGGTGACACACCTCCTTTTAACTTTTTGAATTTTTAACCTATTATTTTTATTTTGGTTGGCGAAGAGAACGGAAATTCCGAAAGCGTTTGTCAAATTTTATTATTTCCTATTGGGTAGATATAATTAAAAAATATAGATTATTACCAAAAAATTTAGAATATGACAAAAGAAATTCAGTAGAAAATAAAAATCAAATTAATATTTAAAAAAAATTAAAATTAGAATTAAATAATGTAAAAAATTATATAGAATAAAATTAAAATATTATTCCAAGTTCAACAAAGAAAATAAATAAGAGATATAATAAAGAAAATAAAAAAAGAGATAAATAATAGCCTTAAAGAAAAAAATTATCTGCAATTACGTAACATCGTTGAAAATATAATCAATCAGTATTGAGATAAAACAGGCAATGTTAAGTCGTGTGTTGAGGTTGTCTGGAAACAAGACACACTGACACTTAGAAAAAACAACACACACTCACACTTAAAAGAAACAAGACACACTGACACTTAGAAGTGTGCTGCCAAAATAAGATAAAAGCAATGAGAAAAAAGTGGCTTTCATAAAAAGGAGCTAAAAATTTATTGTAATGTAAACAGATGTCTTAGAAAACAACCAACAGGGACAAGAGTTAATTACAATATTATATGCCCGGGCATGGGATTGCATGTTAAATTACTCTTTCTTTGTGCAAGTGTGTGTGTAAGTGCGCGCGCGCAATATATATATATATATATATATATATATATTTATATATATAATATATATATATATATATATATAATATAATATATATATTATATATTATATTATTTATATAATATAATATATAATATATATGAAACTATTTTCAAACTCGAAAAGGTAGCTTTAATACTCTAGAGCCTAGACCTGGGGATAAATAAAATTTGTACAATTATTATTATTATTATTATTATTATTATTATTATTATTATTATTATTATTATTATTATTATTATTATTATTATTATTATTATTATTATTATTATTATTATTATTAAAAGAAATTAACTTTAAAGTAGACACTACTACAAAACAAAATATTAACTAAACTGTTTAAGCAAAATTTTAAAAAATTTAAAAAGTTTCCATAATTTTCTTACTTAAAAATGAACTTATTTGAATCTAATCTTGAAATGTTTATTAGTTGCACTCCATGTTGTGGAGTTAAACGTGATCTGATATTCTCAAACACGTTACCGCTTCTGAAAAAAGCCTCTCAGAATAAACTGATGAAGCAGGCGAGCATTCTTTTAGCTACCAATTTAATAAAAGGGTATTTTTCTTGATTGCATGTTGTTCCACCTTTGTAATACTTCTTCTTCAGAGGCTTTTGAAGAAACTGATTTTTCTGCTAGATAATTTTCCATCTCAATTACAAACTCCACAACACTTGAGACTTTTTCTCTATTCCTTTTTTCCCCCTTTTTCCTTTGTTTCACCATCTTCAAAATCATAATAAATTAAAAATTTATGGGCAATGACAATTTTTAAATCGGAATGCTGATAAGAAGTAGTTGGTTTTTCGAGGTCCGAGACTCTAAGAGACTCCACTTGTTAACCGGACAAATTTTCAGTAGAAATATGTAAGGTGTGCGGAAGTCGATTTAGGTTCCGTTTCGACCCGAAATTTCCAGGATCGGAAAGTTTCAGTTCCGCCGGAAACCAAAATTCTGGTCCGGTACTGCCTAATATAGTATATTATAATTTATATAATTTATCATAATGTGTATATATATAAAAAATACTATATATATATATTAAAATTAATATATATATATATATATATATATATATATATATATATATATTTAGTATATATATATATGTTTATATTAGTATATTATATATATATATATATATTATATATACATATAAATATTTCCATCTTATATACAAAAAAAAAAAAAAAAAAAATAGTGTATATTTAGATATATATATATATATTATATATATATATATATTATATATTATAGTTATAAAAACTCACTCCCAGGTAGGGGGGGACGATTTAACGACCGTGTCAGTGGACTCAGCGAAAGGTATTAGGTAACCTTGGGCCATACGTGCAATCGCCGGCTGGACAAAGCTATCGGCGGCAACCGGAGTTTCCATTAAGTAGCAAACACGCTGCATGTGACTCATTAACGTCTGAGTGGGACGGAGCTAGAGATAATGGAGAATAATTTCACATTCTCTCGTTCCAACTCAGTCTCGAACCTGGGCCCCTCGCTTGCTAGGAGAGTGCTCTACCACTGAGCTAGGTGCGCTGCATATAATATATATATATATATAATATATTTATATATATATATATATATATTTATATATATATATATTATATATATATATTATATATTATTAGTTTAATTATAGCGCAATATATAAGGGTAAAGGAGATACAGGATACAGTAAAAACTACAGGGGAATTTCCTTGTTAAATCACCTGGCAAAAACATAGTATGAGAGAATACTAGAGAGAAGGTTGAGAATAGTAGTAGGGCCCAGACGGGGAAGAGCAGCACGGATATAGAAAGAACAGAAGCACGACGGATCCTTGCTCGTTCTAAGAATTAACGTGGACAAAGGTATGGGAATAAAACAAAACGAGCATATAGTAGCTTTCACAGTCTGAAGAAAGCTTTCGATTCAATGCCTAGAGAGAAACTGTGCAGGGTGCTGGAGAGAGAATATGCAATGGGTAGAAATGTTGAGAGCAGCTCTGGAGAGTTTTTTATAGGAATAGTATAGTATGATGTTATGTAAACAGAATAATAGAGATAAGGAACTGGTTTGCGTGAGCAAGGGGTTAAACAAGGGCGGGTTGCACTTGTTTGTTATTTATATCTGATGTAGTGATAAGAATGTGAGTAGAGGATATTGGAGATTTGGACGGTGATATTCTGGCATACTGCGGGTGACTTGGCTTGCTGGAGTGAAGATTTAGACAGGTTGAGGGAGGTAGTGATATGTTTTGAGAATAGACTCGTAGAGGCGGTTTGACTATTGTGCACAGTAAAAGACGAGATCATGGTTGTCGGGTAGAGAAGGACGGGAGAGAGCTGAGAATAGAGGTGGAGGGGACTGAGATAAACATGGTGGAGAAAGGTAAGTATTTGGGTGGAGTTTTGGAAGAGAGGGATTAAATGAATACAAGAGATCACAAGTAGGATAGCTCAGTATGGGGAGCTGTAAGAGCCAGTGTATCCATTACTGAATAGGATAGACAAAGATGTGGATGTGAAGAGGGAATATTTGAAGGGTGTGGATTTATACACGAATTTTACTATAATGGGGAAGAGAACATGGAGTACGACCACAAGAGAGGATTAGTAGAACGTCCCGGCGGAGAGGTCGTTTTGAGAGCAATAGAATGGGAAAAACTAGAAAAGACTAGGAAAGAGACAGAAAACGAAAGAATAAGAGAAGAAGGAGACTGGCGTGAAGGCTATATTGAATAGATGGATGCAGCAGATTGTGTGGTCGGAAACATCATGGAGAGGATTGCAAGAGGGGAGCGTGGCCAAAAAGTAGATGGGAGTGGAGAACCAAGAGGGAACGAGACAAAGGAAGACCTAGAAAGAAGATGGAGATGTTCGGTTGGAGGAAGCATTGAGAGACATTGTTGATTGAATGCGTCATGCAGTGAGCCTCTGACGGGCAGATGGAGTCTTGGAGGATGCGAAGATGGAGAAGAGGTTCTGCCCGGACACGGGCTTTGCCTCCTGGGAGAGTTGATATATCGTAATATATTATATATATATGTAGGTTATGTAGGTCTTTAAATATATATATATATATATATATATATATATATATATATATATATATATATATATATATATCATATATTATATATATATATATATTATTATATATTATATAGTTTAAAAACAGGTTTAAAACTGATTATATAAATACCAGTAATAGTCACAACTTAGCGTCACACACGAGGAAGGAAAATAAAAATTCGATAAATCATTAAAAAAAAAAAAATTTTAAAATTTTTTTATGATTTCCGAATATATTGACATAATAACTTT
>JABUQX010021987.1:20000-21108 GCA_015478945.1 Trachelipus rathkii
AGAAAAGACCTCACGTAGGGAATGAAGAAGTATATATAAATAGATGATAATCAAAAATAAAAAGGATGGGAGAGGAAGAAGGTAGGATATTAATGAGAAAAAGAAAGAAACGCACGAACAAACATACTAGTTTTAAAAAACGCAGAAAATAAGAATTGATAAAATGGAATAAAAATAAGAAAAGCAAAAAAGAATGTTATATATATCTACTATACTATATATATATATTTATACTATATATATATATAGTATATATATATAATATATTATATATATAAATATATATATATATACTATATATTATATATAAATATTATATTGTTGCGGATTCAAATTATTTCTTCTGTATTTTTTTTAAATGCTATAACTTCTTTGCACTTATACTTGCACAATATGGAGAAGGAGTAAAATATACGCAATTACGTTTTCTAATAATTATTTGCACACAACTTAAATAATAAAATGCTTTCATCTCACTTCATTTGTAAAAAATTCAATTGTTAAAAGAAGTATAACACCAAATCTATTGAGAACAGTCTTAATCTACGAGGTAATTCTTTCTTAACAAGCAATGAGTTACTGTTCTCAACTGAATAAATATCGTAATAATTTTTACAAACCTTTCAAGTAATATATTCACCCAATTAGAGTATCAATTCCACATTCAACTTATTTTACTAATAGAAAACACAACTTACAACAGCCCGGCCTTTAAACTGCACCTAGTAACATCAAACCCTGTTTTTCGTTCCTCGTTGGATTCTCCTTCGAATGCAAATCTCAGTCGACCCACTTCGCTGCTCCAGATGACTGTTTTCTTCCGTAAAACGTTCTCTCTTTCTGGCAACCCTTCATTGGAATTCTCCTTCAACTTGACGAGTGATCGCCGCAGATTTCTATGACAACGCTTGATGTAGGCTTCAGTTCTAGCCTTCGTCCCGATTATTCGGGTTTACGAATCTTTCCTTGCCTGGCTATCCAATTGATTTAAGCGACTTTTGACATCTTTTTCTTCATATTCTTAGTTGTCTTCCGAATAGTGATCTGTGCTGCCCATTCTTGCACTTTGAGCAACTTCTACTTTTTCAAGACTCAACGCTGTCTTCCC
>JABUQX010021988.1:0-20468 GCA_015478945.1 Trachelipus rathkii
TGAGAGAGATTTATATAAACCATAACCTAAGCACCTGACCTAACCTTACTCTAACCTAATAAAAAATTATAAATTTGTGTAGTGGTGCCACTACACACTATTATAGTCCGAATACGATTATTTATTATTGATAGATTGTTGATAGTCAATCACCTGCAGAGTTCTCTTACCTTTTTCTTTTTGAAATGAAAATTAATAAATAGGGAAAAACCCATATCAATAAAAGAACTTTTTTGACTAACTAAGAAACATGTAAAACAACAAGTAAAAAAAAACCATTTATTGAATTAAAATAACAGAAAGACCCACAAAATTTTAGTTCATCTATGATCCATTTAATTTTGTTAATTTATAATCTTTTGATATACATATAATATTAATGTTTGAATCATAATGAAATTAATTTGATAATTCATTTTATAATACATACATGATCCTTGTTATCAGAATAATTATATTCATTAATGATAGAAAAAGTTGGACTACTTACAGTGTCTTACTTACTATTTTATAAATATAATAATGAGTACCCAGATTGTCTCATACCCAGTGTTATATCCCAAACTGTGGCATCGCAAAGATAATGAATGATTGAATATTTAAATTGAGAGTAAATATATGAGAATAATAACTAACTTAATATATATAATTATATATAAAATATAATATCTAAATCTATAGCATATATGTTAGTGTAGTGCTTATAATACCAGTAATAGATAATATGTTATGAGTTCCTAAAATATTATTTATTATATGATGTTGAAGTATTTAGATAGTTTGGTTTGATTGTTATATGTAGTTTATATTTAATATATATATTATTATTAGTATTATATATATTATTTATATATCTTATATATTTTTATATATATATATATATAATATATATAGTAATATATATAATATATATATACTATATTATGTATTATTGTATGTAAATAATATATAATTTATATAATATTGATATTTATATAATAGTATATATTTATATATGTTAATGTATATATATATAATGATATATAAAATATATATGATATTAATTAATATATATTATATTAATTGTAGATATTATTAATAGTTATATATTAATATATTATTTTATAATTATTTAGTTAACTTCTATTAGAACTGAGTTATTTTTGTGTTACAAGAGTATTTTACTGTGAGTATCACGAATAGATATATTATACGTCTATATTACTATGTCCTAGTATATACTTATGTGCAAGTTGGAACATCAATATACACTTTTAATTATTATTATAATTTTGACTATAATAATTCATTATCGTTAATATTATCGCATGGTATAATTATATCATTATTTAATAGGCATAATGAGTGTTATTATATGATATATGTATTAAGTCAAATATAAGAATATCTATTTACCAGCATTATCAATAAATTATAAATTACATTGGGTGTTATGTTATAGGAAGAATGGGTCATTTATGAATTTTTAAAATAGCCTAAATTGTATATTTATTTAAACTAGCCTAGTTATTTCACCTATATGGTTAAAAGTATATACTGAGAGTGGCGTTTGCTATACTCACAAAGTATAGAGACCTGAAGTCTCTATTATTAAGCTTGATGCTGATAGTATAATACAGTTGTCCATTATTCATGCACTGACAGTACTCATAATAAAGAGTCTGAGAAGTTTATTGCTTTGAGGCTGAGACTAAATTTTCGATCAAATTGGAACTTTATTCTTATGTCGATATAGTATTGTTGGTGTGACAGCAAATAATGCATCGTATATTTAGTGATTAGTAGAGAGAAGGTATTTATAATGGTGAATACTACTACTGGACGCTACTACTAACTGATGGTGTGGGTGGCTTAGACTTACTTCTACTACTATGCTACTACTACTACTACTACTACACCTACTGACTAGTAACTACTTACTACTGACTTGTTTGTACTGAGATTATTAGTTATTTAAAGATAAAAATTTTTAATAAATTATATTATTGGACGAAAAATTACTTTCAAATGAAAGTCATTCTGGTAATCTTCATTAATAATAATAATAAGTTAATGAATAATAATATGAAAATGTAATGAAAAATATGTAAGATTTGTATTACGTAGTGAATAGTTAGATAGCAAAGAAAATATTAAATGGAATCGAATAATATAATAATATGATAATAATAATAATAATATAATACATATAATAATTAATTAAAAATAACAATTAGTAAGTTACAATATTAATAGTAATAAGTAATAATAATAATAATTATAATTAAAATTTAATAATAATAATAATAATAATAATAATAATAAATAATAGAAAATAATAATAATAATAATAATAAATAATTAATATAATTAATAATAAATAATAATAATAATAATCTTAATTAATTGTACTAATGATAATAACAATTGAATTAATAACTGCATTTATCAATGAATAAAATGTTGCACATCAAAACCAAGATTAATATACAATTATATTAACATAAAAAATGATTTTAGATAATTTTCTTCTTCTTTCTGTGTCTTTCCCTTTCTACTCCTTTTCTTTTTCTTTGCTTCTTCTTCTTCTTCGTTCTTCTTTCTTTCTTCTTCCTTCTTCTTCCTTCAGTTCTTACTTCTTTCTGTTCTTCTTCTTCTTCTTCTTCTTCTTCTTCTTCTTCTTCTTCTTCTTTCTTCTGTGCGTTCTCAGTTTATCCTTCCTTAACCACTTCTAAGGTTTGAAATTCTCAAAACAGTTTTAGCATATTTTCTTTTTCTTCTAATCATATGTCTTTCTTTTTCTCCTTTTTCTTTTTTCTTTTTCCATTTTTTGTTCTTATACCTCGGATTCTTTCATTGTTTTTTTTGCTTTTATCTTTTTCTGTTTCATTTTCCTTTTTCTTCTTTTCTTTCTATGTTCTGCATCTTCTTCTTCTTCCTTTCGTTCTTTCTTCTTCTTCTTCTTTCTCTCCTCTTCTCTTCTTCTCATTTCAAGTTCTCTTCGCTTCCTGTCTTCTTTCTTCTGCTTCTTGCTTACTAATATCTGTCATACACTTCAATTTATACTATCAATATAACTATGACTAATATTATCCTGATTCTACATCCGATTGATGATTTTTTTTGTTTTTCTATTTCAATTTAATTCTTCGTATTTTTTTTGGTTTAGTGTTGTATTATTTTAGTGCGTTTGATAAAGTCGTTTTCATATCTGTTGATTTGTTTTCTGTTTTTCTGTTAGTAGCCTTATTTTTCTATTTCTTTTGTTTATGTGATTTTTTTTTTCGTTTTTATTACTCACTTGTTTTTCGTTTGTGTGTTTTAATATAAACAATTAGTTCATATGTAGGATGAACCTTTCCCTCTATTTCCATGCTTGATCTTGTTGTGTCTGCAAGGAATTTCTATTTTTTTTTTAATTATTGTCTTATTCTACTTCTCTTAGGGATGCTGCTTTACTTCTTCTTACTTCTGTCTTTCTCTTTTCTTAACTCTCTTCTTCTCTTCTACTCTTTTACATTTCTGTTCTTCATATTTTTCTTTCTTTAAATCTTATGCTTCTTTTACTGTATAATTGATGTCTCTATTCATTACTCTTAAATTTCACTAATCTCTTCTTCTTCTTATTATTATTATTAGTGTATTTATTATATTATTATATTATTAATTATTATTATTATTAATTAATTATTTAGATTAAAAATTAATTATTATTATTTTATTATTAAATTTATTATATTTATTATTATTAAATTATTATTATTAATATTAATATTAAATATTATTAATGAAAAATATATATATATTATAATCGATATCTATTATTAATTATTATTATTATTATTATTCATTATTATTATTATATTCAATTATTATTATTCATCTAGTTATTAATTGATTATTATTATTATATTATTTATTATTATTAATTTATTATTATTAATTCTTATTCTTATTAATATGTAATATTCATGTATTATTATTATTATTATATGATTAATTATTATTATTACTTTATTATTATTATCATTCTTAGTAGTAGAAATGTGGTAGTGAAAGTAGTAGTTTAATATTAGTTGTATTATTATTAAATTATTATTATTATTATTATTATTATTATTATTAATTATTATTTGATTATTATTTATGTAATATATTATTATTAATTATATTATTATTATTATTATTTATTATTATTTATTATTAATAATATAATTATTATTATTCATTTATTATTCTTTATTAAATTCATTTTTATTATATTGATTTTTATATTATTGTTGTTGTTATTAATTATTATTGTTATGTATTAATACATTAATTAATTATTTATTATTATTAATTATTATTATTAATTAATCTATTAATTATTATTATTTAATTATTCCATTATTATTATGATTAATCTGCATTCCATTAATTATTACTTATTCCTGATTATTATATATTTTCATCTCGTTATTAATTTTATTATTATTTTTAATATTTATTATTATTATTTAATTATTATTATTATTATTATTATTAATTATTATTATTATTATTATTCTTTATGATCTATGTATTATAAATTAATAATTGATTAATTAATATTTTATATATTATTTATCTATATTAATTTATTAATTAATATTATCAAATATATATTATTAAATTAATTATTATTATGTATTATTTATTATTTTAATTATTATTTAATTATTATTATTATTATTATTATTAATATATTCATTATTATTATTATGATTTGATTATTATTCATTATTATTATCTATAGATTACTCTCTAATAATATGATAATTACTCTATTATTATTATTAAATTATTATTTGATTATTATTATTATTATTAATTATTATATTATTAATATTATTATTATATTATGTATTCACTTATTATTATTATTATTATTATTATTATTATTATTAATTATATATATTTAATTCACTACTTACACAATCTTATTATTAATTGTTATGTTATTTCTTATTATTATTATTAATTATTATTATGTATTTATTATTTATTCATTGACTTATTATTTATCTAAATAAGAATTTAATTAATTAAATTATTATTTTATTATTATTATTAATTATTATTATTGTCTTCAGTTAATTGTTGTTATTTAAATTAATTGATTATTATTATTTTTATTTTATTATTATATTATTATTTTTATTATTATTATGTATTACTTATATAATATTTATTATTATGAATTATTTATTATTATTTATACTGAGCCAAGTTTTTCTAAGCTTCTCGTTGCTACTTGTTGATTAGGCAAATAAATCCCTTTAATTATCATTATTATTTTTGATTTTAATACTTATTCAATTATTATTTATTATATTAAAATTATTGTATTATAATTATGATTATTATTATTATTATATTCATTTATTATCTAATTATTTATTATTATTGATTATTATTAATTATTATTGATTATTAATTAATATTATTATTGATTATAGATTATTATTATTAGTATTATTATAATTAGTATTTTTGGGATAATTAATATTATTTTAATTTAATAATTATGATAATAAATTTTGATATTATTTATTATATTATATTTTATTAATTATTATTATTATTGATTTAATAATATTAGTTATTTATTATTATTAAAGCCTTATTATTATTATTGATTATATTATTTTGTGTTTATTATACGTATATATTAGATTAATTATGTAGATTATTATTCGATGATCTATTATTGTTATTATTACATATTTATCTGAATTAATAGGATTCAATTACATTTTAACCTTACGTCATTAGGGAATTTGAGCCATGAATTATGGTAATATTATTATTTGATTATTATGATAATTTTATTATTATTATTAATTATTATTATTATTTATCATTCTTATTTATTATTATAGTCATTATTAAGTATATATTCTATGTATTGATATTATTATTTATTATTATTAGTATGTATTCCTAACTTAATTATTATTATTATTATTATTTATTATTCATTAAAAAAATTATATTATAGCCGATTTACTAAGTTTATTGGGTTAACTTGTGATTACCAAGATTAAAACCGGGCACAGTGGGCACCAAGTTTAATAAAAAAATTAGGATGAAAAGTGGTATGAATTAAAGTACATTAAAAGGTGAAGAAAAAGTAAAAAAGGGTGAAAGTCGTCGAGTGCAAAAAAAACTTTAAAGCATCTCAATGGCCCATGTGATGCGGCCTAGCACTTGTACCCCGATGAAAAAAAAAAGCAGCGAAGATGACATGTGAGCCATTCTAATTCTATGGCCCATCTTATACCAAGTACTTAGGTCTGCTCAAGAGCATAAGAAGGAGTATATTGAGGGCAAAAGAGTGATGTACAAGGGGGAAAAAGAAACTGAATGGTCGCAAATGTAGAAAAAAAAATATTTCAGTTTGTGACATTAAATCAATCGTACATAGCTTGAAATGACAACACTTGACCGTAAGTAAACACTTAAACACCAAAGATACTTTTTATATTGAATTTTTATTTCTTTTTTAATTTTAAAATTCACAAGACGCATTAAATAATCATAGTAATTTCACATATTTTATTTACATGGATAAGGATTTTAGTTTTGTAACTAATATTTTAAAAAAGCATTCTTTCTTTGCCAACAAGAACTGTGTACTGTAATATGAAGGAATGGGTCAAATCGGGGCCGGAGCTGCTCAACAGACAGCAAGTGAGACACCCAGCAAAAAAGCGTCAGACCATTCATTCTCCAGTCTATGTCGAAACAATATTGTAAAACCAGAAAAGTTACCGCTCTTTGAGTTTGCTTTATTCAAGGAAGTGTTATTATTTTAGAAGGGAAGGGATAACAACTAAATGGTTGGAGGATCACAACTAACGAGGTTCAATAATGAAAAACTAACCAGAATAAGTCCATGCAAAAATAATTTAACAATGCCTAAGTATTCAATTTGTCATTAAAATATATTCATTTCGCCATGCAAATTTTCTTTGACATTCTAGAATTTCTGGCTACTATATATATATTTTTAAAGTGGATATTCTTGCCTATTCACATTTGACCTGTTGGCAAGTGCAAAAATCACTAATATGGAATGATATTTCCCCCTTTTTTTTTTGGGGGGGGGGTAGTCCCTATACAGAACTATTATTTCCACCTCCCCTCTCGCGAAGAATAGGTGAGGTGGGAGATTCTGATGTATATGCCCATAATAGGGAGAGGCTGATTTAACGTCGACATTATTTAAGTCAGTTATGTGACGACGACATACCTGTTGACAAAGCGGAACCTGGGGAACAACAAAAAAAGTGAGTTTTCTGGGAGAATGACGGGTTCACTCCTGAAAATTAATTTGGATAAACTTTGAAGAGAGAGAGAAGGCTGTCCTTGCCTGTAAGAGAGTTATTCGTGTTTCGACACACATTAAATCTCCACAAATATATTACGATATATCATCAATAATATATAATATATATAGGCATGTTAATAGGAAAGTAAAAAAATCAATAATGAAATAAATAACGTATACAAATGAACAAAAAATATTTATAAATCTCCAGATTAGATAATGTGGGAAGAACAAGCTAAAGTTATAAAAAAAAAAATTACCTTCAGGTTGACTGGCAAAACAACAGATAAACAATGCAGAATTCTTTGTGCCGCCTTTCGGCTGGATGCTCAGGTCAGAAAACGATTGACGAAGAGAAAAAAGAACAGGTACCGATTGCATTGCAGAATTAGTGGTTACGCGTGAAGAGATGGAGCAAATTGCAATTTAATGACACAGAAGTTTTGCAGACAAAACCTCTCCAGGTAAAAAATCAGCTTGAAAAAACATAGATAGATGTTAGCTGCCAAAATCTTAATAGCCGGTTCTATGCTTAGCTGTAAAAGTTAACTGCTTGTCCTTTTTCTTATTAATCAAGTAAATAAAAGAGTTAACTACATGTTCACTTTCCTAAAAAAGATTTTAACTACCGGTACGAACCAGCGTCAATTCACAAGTTAAAATGGCGGCGGGAGAAGCATTGAAAATCTCGTTTTCAGGGTTAAGATATTTGAATTATTCTTTTTTGTAATAGAAATGAAGAAAAATAACAATTTGCTAAATTTGTTACAAAGGATTTATTTGGTTATAACAAAAACTTAGAATTGTACATTAAGATTTCAAACGGGTTTAGAAATACTTTTGTGCTTTAAGCTTATAAACCTTAACAGTTAAGTGTGATATTATAGTCACACTCTTCAAGATATAAATTTTCTGCTAATTTTATATCGAAATAGTAATGACGATGAACACTATTAACATCTATTAGTATTATGATGAATATAATGAACTATTTTGCATTCATATTCATGTAATATTATTTTGCATTCATTATATTATTATTATTAGTATTAATTAATAAATTATCATATTAATTATTATTATTTAGTGTTAAATTTAATTAATTTAATTATTTACCACTACTTTTATTATTCCCGTTTAATTATATTAAATTATTTATTATTATTGCCAGCTTTCTTAAAATATGGTCAATCATCTATATAGATATATTCAGTGATGAATAATAATTACATTATGGTTCACGCTAGGGTAAATAAAACATATATATATCCAAAATAATAAAATTCCTTCCAATAATTATAATAATAATAATAATTACATAATATAATAATAAAATCACAGGTAATATGAAAATTATATATCCGTGATGAAGTGAACATTGCATTCATATTCAATGTAGGGTTATCATAATATATATATAAAGATTAATTTCCACAGAGATACCACATTAGTATATTTATGGGAGAGGGTAGACATTATTATAGGAGTAGTTGCACTTCGATAATATATAGATCGTATATTAAGTATTTAAATGTCAATCTATATATATATTAGTCAATATAATCAGAATAAGAACAATGTCACCATATTAACAATAATAAAGATAATAAAAATAATATTACACTCAAGATATTTTCAATGGGGTTAAAAATATTGATTTATTCTGTCAAAAGAAACTACATATTTCAATTATGATTAAGAAATGAACATCTTAATTATACTTAAATCCACCTGACATTGAAATGGGCTTGCTGCAAGGGATATGTTCTCCCATTTTCCCTCTCACTGACCCATGGAATTAACTTTTATTAATTGTCCCTCCATCGCTTCTAAGTTAACTTTTAAAATTTCCCATATTGCCGCTAATTACTTCTTCAATTAACAAATAGTTTTGAAAAATTTCTTAGTAGTTAGAATGTTGTATGAAACATAGTGAGAGTATGTGTATTTACTCATCCGGTTACGGGGAATCCTAATCATAAGAGCGCAGTTTAGTACAAGAGTTGTCAAAGTTTGAAGCTGGCTAAACAAAAGTAGTTGTAATGTAAATGAAACATGATGGCTAGAGTATGTGTTAAACGACCTCAATAATGAATACTCATGCATGAATAATTAATAATATATAATAATAATAATTACCCAATTTATCTCCATTCCCAATTAATTAATTAAATATATAATTATATACCCATATCACACATGGTAGAATAATATTCATGATTTCAAAAGTAAAACATCAAAACGATACTAAATATTCTGAGATAACTAATCGTAGATCAAAATTTCAATAATTAATATTAATATTCAAATTTTAAGTAATAATAATAATATAATAATAATAAAATAGATAATAATAATAAATATGAGTTAGGATGCAATAATAATTAATAGATCAATATAAATGACATTAATAAATCTTATCTTAACTTTTGCCAGAGTAAAAATAAAGAGAACACAAATGCTCTCAGATTTAATTCAGAATTTAAATAAATATATGGTAAGTTTTCTATAAAAAGTAAGACATGGTGAACAAAGCCTGAAAAAGAAGAAAATTCCCGTAATAATAATAATAATAATAATATAATAATAATAATAATAATATGATAATGATAATAATAAACGATTAATAATAAAAAGTATTATAAGCAAAATAATAATAATTATAATCTCAATTCGATGATTGCAATACTTGGAAACTAATTCCCATATAATAATAATAATAATAATTTTAAAAATCTTACTTATATTAGTTAGTAATTTCACAATATAAACGATTAATAAAAAGTATTATAATAATAATAATTAATAATAATAATAATAATAATAATAATAATAATAATAATAATAATGATTAATACCGGGTCTCGCCATAATCGGATATTATGAGTCAATCCAGAAGTTAATTGAAGTAATCAATTTAGAGGTAACCTCATCATAAATATTTATCAACACTATATAATAATCGAACCAATAATAATAATAATAATACATCACTTATATTCTCAAATAATATCTAATAATAATAATAATCAACTTCATATTAATCATAATAAATAATATATATATTAAATAATACTACAGACTTCTCATAGTTGGAATAACCATTATTAATCAATAATAATAACTAACCAATTAATAACGCGCAACCGAGGTTCTCTCTTCTTTAGAGGCCCTGAGATGTAACGTGCTTAAACTTGGACTTCGGCCATTGCTCAGAATAAATTATTTCATATTATAATAATAACGACACGCACGTCGAACGCTCAGGCTGGAGAAACGCGAGCGCTCTTCCTTGCTTACAGAGCAAGCTACCGATCGCCATGGGGCTTTTCCTCCTTCGCTCGCTGCGCTAGGGATCATATAGCGTATACTACTCCACACTACCGTTATCTGGCTCACCCTATATAATATTTAATTTAATTCCATTTTTTGGGACATATATCATTATATATATAATCATAGTGATGTTATTAATTATATAAATTATTATAATATTATCATTATATATATATTATATCTGGTTACTTATATTATATATTATACTATTATTATATATATTATTATCTATACATATTAATATAATCTATATATTATATATATATTCAATACTATATATATTTATATCAAATATATATACTATTATATATATTACATCTATTATTAAACTTTAACAATATATATTATACTCCTTAGTATATATATAATACTATAATCTCGTTAATTATTTCAACATTTACATTATGAGGTATTACTATAACCCTCCTCCTTATATATCTCCACCCCCTCCACTCGCTACCCACGGTGGGCACAACTAGTCACTACCACTATATTGTTGACCTCTAAATGAGTAATATTATTTTATCACTTGAGCGTACCTTCATGTTTTTACACCACCACATTACTCTACGCCCCACCTCATTATATCTCAGCCAACATGCGGCTCCATAGGCCTTCTAATTTATATGTACTGGTGAGCACTCCTACAGGATATTATAATAACACTTTGCATCACCAGAGTCATAAAATGTCTACTGTACCACCTATTAAACATCATATTTTATGTGCTCCTTTATATTAGGTATTACTGTAATGTCGCGGCGCCTCTTCACTTTCGACAATACCTATAATTATTTTTAGGCTTCTCTACTGAGCCTATCACTAATCTTATGATAACTTATATCTCCCATATTACCCTTTTTAGCACTTATTTTTATTTTACTCTTCATTGACGCTTACTCACTATACCTGGAGTATTATATATTATTTATAATTACCTATATATGAGCTATATATAGAGTATATATAATGGCCTGAGTACGTGGGTCTCTATATATCGAGACTTATTACCTGGAGCGCATTCACGTGAGTATATGTGTAGGTATCCATACTAATACTACTAATATATATATATATATAATATATATAATATATATATATTTCCCATATTATAATAATCTTATATATATCAACATATATATTTACTACTATATATACTACTACTATACCGGTAGATCATAGGTATCTTATATATATATAATATACTATATATATTTATATTCAGCTATATAGTTACTCATATATATATATACATACCGTCTCTATTTATGTATGATTATAGGTGATTAGGGATCGTCGAGGGGGTATTATACTCTATATACGTATACTCACTTATATACACCTTACACGAGGGAGTGTACTATGTAGCTATATAAATATATATTCTATATTATATAATTATACGTATTATATCTCACTCCATACTGTACTACTCATTAGTAATGCCCTTAACTCACTGTTTTTCAAATACTATTTGAATTAATTTTTTTATTTTCAGTTTTATAACTATCTAGAATGAAAACATTTTTGATTTAACACCACAAAAAACAAGTAACACTTTTTAGCATCTAACTAACTCTTTAAAACAATTTACGTAATCTAAAATAATTACTAAATTTAATTTTCAATAGGCTATATCATGAGAGAGGGCTAATATTAGTGTATATATATATCTATATACTATTTAACTTTCATCGCGCCTAAATATCTATTTATATAATATAGAGTACATATTATTATTCATATTACTTAAATTAGTCTTACAGAGGACTAATATCTAATATACTCATCACTTATAAAGCAAATGTATTAATTAATTTTAATATTCTATTTATTATTTATATTATATATTATTATTTATTATTTTATATCACTAATAATTATATTAATTCTTAATATATATGTTATAAAATATTTAACAAGGATTTATATATATATATATAAATACACTACCACTAAAAATGTATATTTTATCTCTTTCGAGCCTGGGTAAAATCGATACATTGATCAGTGGTAATAAATCGATTTAATAATCGATATTTATTATTATTTATTATTTTTATACTTATTTTATTGAACTTAATATTTTTATTTTTTAGATTTTATATATACTATACCTATATTATTATTTTATATGAATTTTTGTTTGTTTGTTCATAAGTTTATTACTCAAAGATATCATAAATATCAATTAGTGGCCATATGCTTGTTCTCGTGTCGCTGCTATAATGTATATACCTATATAGGATCTCACTATTATTACCCATGTTTCCTTTATCCTCACCCACTGTTTAATAGTCAAATTTATCAGTAATAGTTTATTAGATATATATTAGAACTGATAATACTTGTAGTTTTAACCTACATAATAATTACTATAAACATAATATATATTATATTATTTATATATAAATATATAATATATTAATATATATTATAATATATAAATATATAATATATATATATATATAATAATATATATATATATAATATAATATAGTATAATGTATATATTAGTGATTTTACTTATATAATATAATATAATATTAATATATTATATATAATATATATTATAATACTATATTATATATTATATATATCTTAACTATTATTATACATATATCACAGAAGAATCACTGAAGTAACTCAGGCTTAAGTAGGACTAGTGTGTGAAATTCACTTGGACACGGGGGCGAAGGGCGTTGCGGCCGACCGAGCGATGGGGGAAGGCTGACACCAGGACGCTCAGGCGAGATACGAGCGAGCCGACGCCGAGAGAGAGACCGAAGACGAGGCGACGCACGAGCAAGATGACGAGTCCGTGTAGACGCATTGCGGCAATACGCATGTACTGCGGCCGAGGCGCAGAACGGGGAGAACGAGAGAGAGATAGAGGAGTGCAGAGTAGATAACGAAGGAGAACAGTGAGAAGAACGAGAACGAGAGAGAGAGAGAAAGAGAGAAAGAGAGAAAGAGAGAGAGAGAGAGAAAGAGAGACGAGAAGAGAGAGAGAGAGAGAAACGAGAGAAAAGAGAGAGAAGAGAGAGAGAGGGAGAGGAGAGAGAGAGAGAGAGAAGAGAGAGAGAGAGAAGAGGAGAGAAACTTAATTGAAATATTAGTATTGAAATTTTCGTAACTAATTGTTTAAAAAATTTAGTGGTAGAACTCGGCCACAGAAAATTCATTTATTAAAATAAGCCTTCTATTGAAATCCAGGATTATTCTCCTAAGGACTTACCTCGAGTTAAATATTATCGTATAATATTCACCTTAACACATAATTAATAAATAATAAAAATACAAAATACAAACTTCTTCTGGAGTGCCCCACGTAAATCGACAAACCAGAATCAAAGTCTGTCGCCCAGACTCACCGCGGTGTTGCACATCAGCCGAACCCCGAACCATAGAAGAATAGTGCGGCAATTGTACTGCTTGGTACCTGTGTGGCCCTCTCTCTCTCCTCTTCTCCTCTCTCTCTCTCTCTCCATCCTCTCTCTCCTCTCTTCTCTCTTCTTCCGAAAAGCTCCTCAGCCATTCTCTTCCTTTCTTCCAATCTTCGAATCAGGCACAGCTCTTTGTCGAGCCGTTTCACTTCGTCTGGCTTTCTTTCCTTGGCAGGCGGTGTGGCCATCCCTCCCTCCAATCAAGGCTGGGCCAGGGGTAGAAATATATGTAATCATATATATATATAGTACTATAATATATATATATATTATATATATATTATATACTTAATATATAATATTATATAATATATATATATAATAATATAATATATATATACCTAATACTATATAATTCTATATATTATATATATATATATATACATACATCTACTATCATATATTACCCCTATTCACTATATCTATATCAACTACTATATTATATTACTCTATATATATTATCTTACTATCTATCACTATAAATATATATATAATATATATATATATATACTTACTCATATTATATATATATCGGTATACCTATAATATATGTATATATATATACTATATATAGAATATATTTATATATATATATATATATAAATTCTTAAATATATATATACTATAATATATATACTTATATTATATATTATATATATATATATATATATATATATATATATATATACAATATTACTAAATTTATAATTATCTATATATATATATATGTATTATATACTATATCAGTATATCTATTACTATATACCCTCCTCTCTTCTCTCTGGGACTGCTCCAAGTTGTCTTCTTCTAAGACTATTTCTTCTGTTTTTTGGCTTCCGGGCTTTTTAATTGCTCTCTCCCCTCATGTTTCTGGTCATGCAGTTGAACTGCTCTTCATCATCTAACATCCGTCCTCTCTCCTCTCCTCCCTCTCTCCCTTCATCTCTCTCTCATATTATATCAATACTATATATATACATTATATTATTTTATTCATCTAATATATATATATATAATATCTAAATCACTATATATATATATTATATAAATCATATATAGTATAATATATATATATATATAATATCTATATAGTATATATATACTATAATTTCGATACTTTTATTAGGCAGAACACAGTCGATGCTTCCTCTCCACTCGATAAAAATTAATTATTCGTAATATAAATTGCAATAATTTTTTTGTTATTCATTTAATGATATTTGATCATTTTATTTTAGCAAAATATCGTGTGCAGTTCACGTACTAAAAAACAAATATATTTAAGTCCCCCATTCACATAATTCAATTAATATATCAATAATAATAATATATAATAATAACTTAATATAATAAAAATCAGATATAATAATAATAATAATACATTCAATGAATAATAATAATAATCAGATAATAATTAATTATACCACTACATAATAAATAAATTAATCTCAATAATAATAAAAATAAAGCAATAATTATAATACATAATAATCAATAATAATAATAAATACATACATAATAATAATAAAAATAATGATAATAAATATTAATATATAATTCTAATAAAATACACGCACCCTCCACTCAATAATAATAATAAATAATAATAATAATAATAATACATAATAATAATGAATAATATAATAATAATCAATCAAATAATAATAATAATAATAATAATTAATAATCAATAATAATAAAATAATAATAATAATAATAAATAATATACTATATCCATAATAGTAATAGTAACAAAATATACTAATCAATAATTATGCTAAATGCACTACAATCATTCATATTTAATGATTTGAATCAGAAGCACAATCGAACTACTGAGTTAAACACGTCTGCTCTGGACGC
Organism: Trachelipus rathkii; assembly: GCA_015478945.1. Lineage (NCBI taxonomy): Eukaryota > Metazoa > Arthropoda > Malacostraca > Isopoda > Trachelipodidae > Trachelipus > Trachelipus rathkii. The sequence continues at coordinate 15,979 of JABUQX010021988.1, forward strand.
CGTCCAGACTAATAATCAATAATAATAATAATATTATCAGAAAAAGATTAAAACTTTTGAATTAAAATCCTCTAGAAGATTCGTATGTCCAACACTAATATAAATATTTATATATTTAGTTTTATTATTAATAGAGATCCGAAGGTAATTACATAAGTGTCATTGAGAAGTAAATTCACATAATAATAATATAATATCATGCCCAAGAGGGCCTAACATGTTTTAATCCTGTACTCATACTAACACGATTGCAATCGCATATGTTTGTTGCTTAAACTTAGAGTCGTCTATAATAAGTAATAATAATCACATTACATACATAACTAGATTAATCATACTCTCAATAATAATAATAATAAATATTAATAATAAGTAATAATAAATAATTACATCTCAGTAATAATAATTAATATAATACTATAATTAATCGAGTAATCTCTAAGAAATTATTCAATGAGAGAAGTGATGCAATCTCTCCCATAATTTCCAAATTAGAATCATGATAATCTCACACTCACTTAATAATAAATATTATTATCTAAAATGCATATAAAAAAATTTATAACAGTAATAAATAGCTGTTTGTCATATTAAACAAAAATAATACCTAATGCTACTGGTAATGTGAATAGTATTAAGAATCCTTAGGAATATTATTATTTATTAATTATTTATATTAATTATGTATTAATTAATTATGTATCTATTATTATAATTTATCGAATTAGCCTATACCATGCTATTAGGTGGGACGGGAAACCACCAGTCATCATGAATCACATTCCATATTCCGCTATTCTCAATATTCACCTATTTATATTACATTTACTCTTATATTTATTTAATATTGTATTTATTACTGGGGTTAATTTGTAAATTGAAATTTGCACATTTCTGAATACCCCTGATACTATACTGAGTAATATCGTTCTTCTTCCTTATTATTCCTCCTTCTCTTTGATGTGTGTAGTATCAGTACAGACTTCAATACGATAACTGAAGATAAGTTATTTTTCTTCCATCAAAAATTGGTTACCATTGATAATAATGTAATTTCTTCAAAATTCTTAAAGAAATTCAAATTAGATTATACTATTAGTGAAAATTTTTTAAATTTATTGCAGTTTCTTACTTCTATCACTTCTTTATAACATATACAATAGCATTGAATCTATTATATATAATATTTCTGGGTTATTTATATACATTTCAAGGATATATATCTCTGAGTTGGATTGTTATTATCTGTACCCTTTATATGTTAATTATGATATATCTATTATCCCACGGCATTCTTTCACCCTCATATATAATATATCCATTTATATTATACCTCTTCATATCCTCTACTTATCTACTCTTATATCTCATAATATATTATATCCCCTCATACTTCCATACCTATACACTACCCTCCTACACCTTGTTAATGGTATCTATATATACCTACATATATATAAACACCTTTTTTTATATTGCCCGTCACTCGCTTACCTAATATTCTAATGTCATATTGAGTAATATCCTACTAGACTCACATATTGACCGTATCATACCCCTTACATAGACTTATTAACTTACATACCTATCATAATTAAGGCATCGCAACACGCTGCCTTATAACTTATAATATAAATCTACTATATTATAAGTATATAATACTCATATATATATATACCTATTAACCTATATTAGACGCTAAATATACCTACTTATAACCTATTAGCCTTAAATTATGTCCGTGTCATATTGCCGGAAGACTGCATCTATGAAATCGTAAAGATTATGCAACAATGTTTTGAACGTACCTTGAAGTCGCCACCTTTCGACAGTAGCTGGGCCTTGCACTGTGTTTTTTTTTTTTTTTGTTTTCTTGTCTCTTGTTTTTGTAGACATAAGAAGGCTATTCGGGGTTCTGAAGTTTCTCTCATGAAACTTGTGTGAATTACTTATACGTATTCTTCTAGGTTCATGATTTCGGGCTGTTGGTTAAGTCCGCCTCGGTTACATTCTTCCACCCAAAAACACGCGATATAACAACTTTTCAGGAGGCCTCGCCTAGCGCTAAAGTAATACAAGGTTTATGTGGTTACTCCTGTTCCCCTCTCCCGACGATCGAATGCCGTGCAAACATATTGCGCTTCACGGTTGTGGCCCTCTTTTTTTGTCCTTGCGGCTCGCTCTCCGCCCGAGCGCCGTTCGAGATTTAGGATGTCGCGTAGAATCGAGGTTCTGCAGGTGGTCGAGTCTGGTATGCCAGGCTAATTACTATCCGCTCCGTCAGACGAGAACTATACGTAATCTGCTCACCTGCGTTACTTCCGGTTTCCCGTATAGGTGTGAAATTAACTACTCTGTAATTTCGTTAGATTCTGTATAATTATTGAAAGTTTTTGTAAGATTACATCTATGTGTTACCTTGTGACGATGATTTTAGTGTTAAGATACGTGAGCTCTATATATGTAAATTAATCTCGTAGTAGCATGAAATTTTGTGGACCTCAGCCCGAAGGGCCTGAGGCCTTTGTGAATCCGTGTTGGCTCGTGTGTGGTGGTGTTGTGGTGTGTTGTTTTTGTGTTGCGTGTGTGTGTTTTGTGTGTGTAGTGTGTGGGCTCCGCTGTACCGCGAATGGATACATGTGTCTCGTTACGAACCGCACGAAGCCCGCTAGTCGCGGGGTGGAATCCCCTCGCCCTGTCAGGGGAGTGTGGCCCGACGGAGCACCGCCGTTGTTCAATTACCGATGTCGTCCCATAAACGCATCTTTTCTCGGGTTTATTCCTCCCTTCTTTCTGGGAGAGTCATCTTGATGTCACTTTCACTTGTCTTTACGAATTGCCTTATCCTTTGTTACATAACTGAATAAACGTTTTTTATATCCGTTAAGTTTTAGGGGTGGTTTGTATGCTATGTTCAAATATTATCTACCTATTGACTGTGTAAAATTTAACATCTATGATTTGTTAGTAAGAATATTCAATAGAGTTTGGAGAGAACAGAACATAACAGAACAGAGATTACAGTGTTACCTGATGATGATGTGTTAAGAAACGTGAGCCTATGTTAGCAGCTGTTTTTTGTTCGTTGAGTTATGGGTTAGGTCTTGGAGAACCATGCGCGGGATACGAGATTTGTTGTTGCGGTGTAATGTGGCGGTCTTCGTTCTAATCGTCTAGCTTGGCATGAGGAAGTGCTCAGAGGCGGGGGGAGCGGGGCGAGTGGAGATGTAGTATGAGAGGGGCGAAGAGCGTTATTTCTCCTTTCTACTCTCCTAATAATTTTTTTAGTCTTTATTCTCCGAAATCGAGTGACCTAATCCTACTTTTGTATTGGATGAGACAAGATAACGTAGTTCTAATTTCATATAGTTTAAAGATTGCTGGCTAATCATCACCATTTTCGGATAGTATTTGGATCCCGCTCCTTTTGTTAGCGATATTGTATCAGATAATATAGTCCTTACCCTATAATTTTTACGACTGATATGCGGGAAAAGTGGGAACATTATCGAGTGATTGTATGACACTAGTGCGTTTCCTATATTTATCTACTCGTCTAATATCAGTGGGGAATTTTTATCTGAGCCGTATCGGTGGCTCCTTGAATTTCTCCACACCACTCGTATTGGAATTATTATCTGATTTAACTCTTGGGTTTTGGTGGGGCCCGCTGGCGCGGACGTTAAAATGCAGTTATAGTGTCCTGAGAGTCTAATCCTGTTACGTGTGTGGAGACAAGAGGACGGCGGATATTGAAAAGTACCAAGAACTCAGCCCATAGCGAAGACCTAGATGCATAAGCCGACGAAGCGAGATAAGTGACTAGAACGACGTGTTAGCCGGCACGAGAGCGAGACTTATGATATGGCATGTTACCCTCAAGTTCCATGACATTTCCCTTCTTGTTCCTTTCAGGTCTATAAAAATCTTTGTTATTCTTTTCATATGTTTTTTAGGCTGTCTAAAACTTATCCCTTATTTTAAATGTTGCACTAATTAACATTCACGCTTCTCATGGGGCGAGATACTCATTGACATATCATTATTCATGATCAACCATCCTCACTTCAGAGTGGTTCAATTTGCATGAATATAGGTCTAACATTACTTACGGTAAGTTGATGTAAAAATTTGGTACGTGACACACTGTGCCCCTTCGCCTCTGTTTTGGGCCTGTAGCTGGACATCATAGTTCGTATGTCAGTATGGAATGATTAGACAGGAACGGGGACGTTGGGTGCCCAGTTGTTTTGTTTGATAGATACCTGTCTGTACTTTCTCCTTTTACTCTGTTAAATATTAACGATTTTAACAGGGTCTGTAACATTGATATGTTAGAATTATGCTTGAAAAAAGTGTGAATGGTTACGTTTTGTACGAAGTGTTAAGTACTTTACTGAACTGTTATTAAGTCGGGAAGTTTGTTAATGTTAGTAGTTTTATTCGTACGTATGGTGTGCTAGGGTTGTCGTTGTACATTATCGATTCTT
>JABUQX010021989.1:7500-45000 GCA_015478945.1 Trachelipus rathkii
CAGATGGACAATCTTAGGGGCATGCTAGGTGTGAAAAGAATTAATAAAGTGAGGAATGAACGTATTAGAGAGTGGTGTGGTGTGAAGAAAGGGGTAAATGAGAGAATAAATGAAAGTATGCTGAGATGGTTTGGTCATGTGGAAAGGATGAATGAAAGTCGGTTGGTTAAGTGGATGTATAGTGGAGAGTGTGTTGGGAACCGACCGGCTGGGAGACCGAAGAGAAAGTGGATTGAGTCGGTGAACGAATGTCTGAAGGAGAGAAATGTGATTGAAAGAGGGAAGGAATAAAGGTGCATTGATAAGAGGGAATTGGCGGGGTTTTGTATGGGGGCATGGTTGTGGCCCACCTGGGCCAGGGATGAACCCTCACATTGACGATTTACCATAGTGAGGGTCCGTCATGGTCCCGTGAACTCTAAGGTGGATTTTCTGTCTGTGACGAGTCTCACTAATTAATGGTACAGAGGGGGCGGTAAGGCTGGGCTTTCTTTTCGACTTTTGTCATATTCTTCTACTGCTTTTCTTTTCCGATGCTTATACAGCACCTTACCCCCAATCTTGGGGCAAAGAGGAAGGTGAAGAAAGAAAGAAAGAAATATATATATATATATATATATATATATATATATATATATATATATATATATATATATATATATATATATATATATATATATATATATATATATATATATATATATATATATATATAGTGGTTCTCATATGTGTTCAATATAGGATAGTATATAACAGGTGGTTTTGGGGTGGGGGGAGAAAAGGAGAATGGTAGGAAGGTGATTGATTTCTTAGAAGAGAGGTATGTGTGTAAGTAATACTTCTTTAAACACAAGAGTATTCATAAGTATACTAGAGTTGGTGTAGGTAGAGATGGTATTGAAGTGAAAGTATGATTGATTTTGTGTTGGTGAAGAAGGAGATGTTGAAGTATGTGTTGGATGTTAAATCAGTGAGGGGTTTTGGGAATGGGATTATCGGATCATTATGTTGTTCCTATGTAAAATTAAGTTAGTGGGGCTTGGATGGAGAGGAAAGGTGATACAAAAGGAAGTAGGTAAAATTAAGAGGAGAAGTTAAGTGAGCAAGAGAATAAGGATAAGTATGTAAGAGCGCTCACGGTAAATCGGTTGAATGTGAAACAAGTTGATACTGAACAAATCTGAAAGCAAATGAAGGAATCGTTTTTTAGTAGTGCAAAGGAAGTGTGTGGATGTACTAAAGTAGGAAGTAAGAATGTTAACAGCGAATGGTGGAATGAAGAGGTGATGAAAGCGGTTAAAGGTAAAAAAGAAGTGTGGTTGAATGTACTAAAAGCAAATGATGAAGTTTCAAAAGAAAGATGCTTGGAATTATATAAGGAGGAAAAAAGAAATACTAAAAGGTGTATACGTAGAAGAAAACAAGAGGTAAATGAACAGTTTAGAAGGAGGATGAATGAGGACATACAAGGAAATAGGAAGCTCTTCTGGAAGGAAGCGCGAAAGGTTAAGAATGAGAATAAGGGGAATCTGCTTAGAATAATGAATAGGGATGGTTTTTGTAACTGATGAAATGGATGTGAGGGGAGTGTGGAAAGAACACTTCGAAAATCTGCACAATATTAACAGTAATGATGAGGTGTTAGTGATTGTGTGTGGTTTTGATGGTGCAAGAAGGAATAGGTATTTTGGGGATGAGGTTATTAGTAAGGAGGAGGTAATGGGTAGGGGGAGAAAGTTGAAGAATGGTAAATCTGCAGGTATAGATGAAATTACTAGTGAAATGATCAAGAGCCGAGGCGAGATGGTGATTGATTGGATTTGGAAGTTGTGTAATAAAGCGTTTATGGAGGGTATAGTTCCAAGGGATTGGAGGAGAGCGGTAATAGTACCCTTGTATAAGGGTAAGGGAGAAAAGGGGAACTGTAGAAATTATAGGGGAATAAGTTTATTGAGTGTTGTAGGGAAGGTATATGCTGGTATTTTGGTCGAAAGAGTGCGTCGAGTGACTGAGGGACTGATTGGTGAAGAACAAGGTGCGTTTAGGAGTGGTAGAGGATGTGTGGATCAAATCTTTACATTGAAACAAATGATTGAGAAAATGAGGGAGAAGAAGAATAAATTATATTTAGGTTTTATGGATTTACAACAGGCGTATGATAGAGTTAATAGGGATGCTTTATGGCAGGTATTAGTGATATATGGTGTTGGTGGTAGGCTTCTGAATGGAATCAAAAGTATGTATGACGATAGAAGCGTGTGTAAGAATAAATGGTGTCAATGGTGATTGGTTTAGATTACTAGCGGAGTGAGACAGGGGGTTGTGTTATGTCTCGTTGGTTAATTCAATGTGTATATGGATGGGGTGGTTATGAAAGAATTCGAGGTGGGGATGGCAGGAAATGGTGTTAGAATGATGGAGAATGGAGAGGAGTGGAGGGTGCCCTACCTATTATATGTGTGGCGAATCTGAAGAGAGTTTGAGAGGATTGGTAGAGAGATTTGGCAGGGTATGTAAAAGGAGGGGTTTGAAAGTAAACGTAGATAAGAGTAAGGTTATGGCTGTGAGTGAGGACAGTCCTCAGTGTGAAGTTATGTTAGATGATGAGCAGCTGGAGCAAGTCTGAGTTTAAATATTTAGGGTATGTGTTGGATGAGAAGGGAACGGATGATGCAGAGTGTAGTAGGAAAGTTATGAATGGCAGGAAGGTGGCTGGTGCAATTAAATCGTTGGTGAATGTAAAGGGACTAGGTCTTGAGTGCGCTAGAGTCTTACATGAGGGTATGTTGTTACCTGTGTTATTGTATAGTGAGACTATGGTCTGGAATAAGAAGTATAGATCTAAAGTTCAATGTGTTCAGATGGACAATCTTAGGGGCATGCTAGGTGTGAGAAGAATTAATAAAGTGAGGAATGAACGTATTAGAGAGTTGTGTGGTGTGAAGAGAAGCGTGAATGAGAGAATAAATGAGTGTGGTGAGATGGTTTGGTCATGTGGAAAGGATGAATGAAAGGGTTGGTTAAGGGATGTATAGTGGAGAGTGTGTTGGGAACCGACCGGCTGGGAGACCGAAGAGAAAGTGGATTGAGTCGGTGAACGAATGTCTGAAGGAGAGAAATGTGAGTTTGGCAGAGGCGAGAATAAAGGTGCATGATAGGAGAGAATGGCGGGGTTTTGTATGGGGGTATGGTTGTGGCCCACCTGGGCCAGGGGATGAACCCTTACATTGACGATTTACCATAGTGAGGGTCCGTCGCGGTCCCATGATGCTCTAGGGTGGATTTTCTGGTCTGTGACGAGCTCTCACCAATTAATGGTACAGAGGGGGCGGTGGGCTGGGCTTTCTTTTCGACGTTTGTCATGTTCTCCTACTGCTTTTCTTTTTCCTGATGCTTGTACAGCACCTTACCCCCAATCTTGGAGCAAAGAGAAGGTGAAGAAAGAAAAGAAAGAAAGATAGAATAAGGTTATAAATATAGCAGTAGTATATATAAATAGTATATATATATATATATATATATATATATATATATATATATATATATATATATATATATATATATATATATATATATATATATTTATATATGTGATCAAAAGGGAGGATATAAAAGGTGAATTTAGTGGGGGGATGATGAGAATGGTAGGAAGGTGATTGATTTCTGTGAGGAGAGAGGTATGTGTGTAAGTAATACTTTCTTTAAACACAAGAGTATCCATAAGTATACTAGAGTTGGTGTAGGTAGAGATGGTATCGAAGGGAAAAGTATGATTGATTTTGTGTTGGTGAAGAAGGAGATGTTGAAGTATGTGTTGATGTTAAATCAGTGAGGGTTTAAGAATGGGATTATCGGATCATTATGTTGTTCTATGTAAAAATAGTTAGTGGGGCTTGGATGGAGAGGGAAGGTGATACTGAAAGGGAAGTAGGTAAAATTAAGGAGTGAGTAGTTATGAGCAAGAGAATAAGGATAAGTATGTAAGAGTGCTCGCTAGTAAATCGGTTGAATGTGAACAAGTTGATACTGAACAAATCTGGGGGCAAATGAAGGAAGCAATTGTTAGTAGTGCAAAGGAAGTGTGTGGATGTGCTAAAGTAGGAAGTAAGAATGTAAATTAACAGCGAATGGTGGAATGAAGAGGTGATGAAAGCGGTTAGCAGTAAAAGAAGCGTGTTGAATGTACTAAAAGTAAATGATGAAGTTTCAAAAGAAAGATGCTGGAATTATATAAGGAGGAAAAAGAAATACTAAAAGGTGTATACGTAGGAGAAAACAAGAGGTAAATGAACAGTTTGGAAGGAGGATGAAATGAGGACATACAAGGAAATAGGAAGCTCTTCTGGAAGGAAGCGCGAAAGGTTAAGAATGAGAATAAGGGGAATCTGCTTAGAATAATGAATAGGGATGGTGTTTTTGTAACTGATGAAATGGATGTGAGGGAAGTGTGGAAAGAACACTTCGAAAATCTGCACAATATTAACAGTAATGGTGAGGTGTTAGTGAATGTGTGTGGTTTTGATGGTGCAAGAAGGAATAGGTATTTTTGGGATGAGGTTATTAGTAAGGAGGAGGTAATGGGTAGGGTGAGAAAGTTGAAGAATGGTAAATCTGCAGGCATAGATGAAATTACTAGTGAAATGATCAAGAGCGGAGGCGAGATGGTGATTGATTGGAATTGGAAGTTGTGTAATAAAGCGTTTATGGAGGGTATAGTTCCAAGGGATTGGAGGAGAGCGGTAATAGTACCCTTGTATAAGGGTAAGGGAGAAAAGGGGAACTGTAGAAATTATAGGGGAATAAGTTTATTGAGTGTTGTAGGGAAGGTATATGCTGGTATTTTGGTCGAAAGAGTGCGTCGAGTGACTGAGGGACTGATTGGTGAAGAACAAGGTGCGTTTAGGAGTGGTAGAGGATGTGTGGATCAAATCTTTACATTGAAACAAATGATTGAGAAAATGGGGGAGAAGAAGAATAAATTATATTTAGGTTTTATGGATTTACAACAGGCGTATGATAGAGTTAATAGGGAAGCTTTATGGCAGGTATTAGTGATATATGGTGTTGGTGGTAGGCTTCTGAATGGAATCAAAAGTATGTATGTATGACGATAGTGAAGCGTGTGTAAGAATAAATGGTGTCAATGGTGATTGGTTTAGGATTAATAGCGGAGTGAGATAGGGTTGTGTTATGTCTCCTTGGTTATTCAATGTGTATATGGATGGGGTTATGAAAGAATTCGAGGTGGGGGTGGCAGGAAATGGTGTTAGAATGATGGAGAATGGAGAGGAGTGGAGGGTACCCTACCTATTGTATGCGGATGATTTGGTTCTGTGTGGCGAGTCTGAAGAGAGTTTGAGAGGATTGGTGGAGAGATTTGGCAGGGTATGTAGAAGGAGGGGTTTGAAAGTAAACGTAGATAAGAGTAAGGTTATGGTTGTGAGTGAGGACAGTCCTCAGTGTGAAGTTATGTTAGATGATGAGCAGCTGGAGCAAGTGTCTGAGTTTAAATATTTAGGGTATGTGTTGGATGAGAAGGGAACGGATGATGCAGAGTGTAGTAGGAAAGTTGTGAATGGCAGGAAGGTGGCTGGTGCAATTAAATCGTTGGTGAATGTAAAGGGACTAAGTCTTGAGTGCGCTAGAGTCTTACATGAGGGTATGCTGTTACCTGTGTTATTGTATGGTAGTGAGACTATGGTCTGGAATAAGAAGTATAGATCTAAAGTTCAATGTGTTCAGATGGACAATCTTAGGGGCATGCTAGGTGTGAGAAGAATTGAAATAAAGAGAGGGAATGAACGTATTAGAGAGTTGTGTGGTGTGAAGAAAGGGGTAAATGAGAGAATAAATGAAAGTATGTTGAGATGGTTTGGTCATGTGGAAAGGATGAATGAAAGTCGGTTGGTTAAGCGGATGTATGGTGGAGAGTGTGTTGGGAACCGACCGGCTGGGAGACCGAAGAGAAGTGGATTGAGTCGGTGAACGAATGTCTGAAGGAGAGAAATGTGAGTTTGGCAGAGGCGAAAATAAAGGTGCATGATAGGAGAGAATGGCGGGGTTTTGTATGGGGGCATGGTTGTGGCCCACCTGGGCCAGGGGATGAACCCTTACATTGACGATTTACCATAGTGAGGGTCCGTCGCGGGCCCTCCATGATGCTCTAGGGTGGATTTTCTGTCTGTGACGAGCTCACTAATTAATGGTACAGAGGGGGCGGTAAGGCTTTCTTTCGACGTTTGTCATGTTCTCCTACTGCTTTTCTTTTCCGATGCTTGTACAGCACCTTACCCCCAATCTTGGGGCAAAGAGGAAGGTGAAGAAAGAAAGAAAGAGAAATATATATATATATATATATATATATATATATATATATATATATATATATATATATATATATATATATATATATATATATATATATATATATATATACATCTGGTATATATATTTATATTTATATATATATATATATATATAGGGATGCATCGGGTATTGATAATTATAATTTGGACAGATACAGGTATACTGGTTAGTGAAAAAATGATCTAGTCGGATGACAGATAGTATCATGTTTAAGAAATAAAAATGAAAAAATGCTAATATATTTTTTATTTATGGTTATCAGACGTCCTTTATACGCATTATTTTTAAATTCAATATTGTCAAAAACTTTTGTGTGAATTCTATTAATTTTATTTCCATAAAAGTTAAATTTTAGGATAGTTTTTATTAACACTTCATTGGGTACCCAAGTTAATCATTCTAATAATTAGTGTCAGATTAATTAAAAGATCTTGTAAATGAACTGGAAGACATCATAAGACAAATTGGTGTTAAAAGTTAACAAATAAGTTGAAAGTTTGGTGAAAAACCATATATAAAATGAGCCATATAAATCTTTCACACACATTGCAGTCCAACTACTAGCTCAGTTCAGTACTGATTTGTTTGTTCATGCAATGATTATTAAGCATAAAGAAAGAAGAATAAAAAAAAAAAACAATCAAATCTCTCTTGTTTGAATTATTTTGGTATTTTATGATTTGGTTTGGTAAAATGTATGAAAAAGTATGAAACTTTTTCCTTTTAAATTACGTGGTGATTTTTGTGTAGAAAAAAAGATAAGAAATTTCTTAAAAATTGCTGCACATGACTCCAGAGTTAATTACATAAAAATATAGGACTAAAACATACAAAGAGGACCAAAACCGAACTTGTAGCACTATTTAGAAATGTGCATGTTGTGACAGGTCTGAACAAATACAGAGAACTAACATTAATAGCCTACGATATTTACTTGGAAAGCAAATTATTCTTTCATTAAAAAAAAAAAATCCTACAAATATGAACCTGCATTTAAGCACTTGTTGAATTTATTTCAAATTTGGTTAAAACTCAGTCATGATAAGCCTTCATTCAAAGAATGTAAAATAGGCGCTGCAATTTTAACGGTGAAACTGGAGAAAGTTTCAGTAGGAGAGACAAAATTAGACAAAGCAGTAGACAAAAAAAAGAGGAAGTTCTGTTAGAGAGAGGTGGGAGAAGAAAGAAGAAGGGGAGAGGGGAGATGTGGAAGGAAATGGAGGAATAACTGTCAAATACTATGCGACCTTTATGAAAAGAAACACTGAAGTAATTATACCTCTAAATAATAAGAAATAAACTTGTTTGAATGGAACTATAGTTTGGTTATTAGTTATTGGAGGAGAGGTTAGAGATACCAGACGAGAATAGGTAAAATTGAATTAAAACTCGGCTGTGAACACTTGGTGGCGACAGGCTTGGAATAGCAGGGATTGAAAGTTAGATTTCCTATAGTCCCCCCATCCCCTGTGTTACCCTCTGAGAAGGGGATTAAGAACGTTAAAAGGTTTTTATTTTTTTGTAATATCTAAAAAAATGTAACAAACCTGGCAGTTTTTTTAGTTGAACATTATTAATATGTTCTACGTCGTCTTTGTGAGTACACAACCTTGTAGCCTTTATTCCTTCTTTTTCAACAACATTGTTAACAGTTTCTGCGAGTAACTTTTCGTGATCTGGACTGCATCTAATAAAAACAATTAAAAATGATATCACAATCATATACCGGTATATATATATATATATATATATATATAAATATATATATATATTATATATTATAATAATATTATATATAATATTTATAAATTTATATATTATATTATATACTATATATATATTATATATATATAATATATATTACTATATTTATATATATATATATATATAATATATTATATTAATAATATATACATATTACATTATTTTACTATAATAATTATTATATAATATATATATATAATATATTATATTATTATATATATATATATATTATATATATATATATATATATATATATATAATATATAATTATATATATATCATATATACCTTTAATATATTATATATATATATAATATATATATATATATATATATAATTATATATATATATATATATATTATATATATATTATATTAATATATATTATATTATATAATTATTATATATATATATATATATATATATATATATATAATAATACGGTATATTTATTATATCTTTCTTTCTTCTTTATTACCCTTTATTTCCCAAGATTGGGAGTAAGGTGCGCAACAAGCATCGAAAAGAAAAGCAGTAGGAGAAAATGACAAATGTCGAAAAGAAAGTCCAGCCTTACCGCCCCCTCCGTACCATTAATTAGTGAAAACTCGTCACAGAAAATCCACCCTACAGCTTCATGGGACCGCGACGGGCCTCAATGGTAAATCGTCAATGTAAGGGTTCATCCTTGGCTCCAGGTGGGCCAAACCATCGCCCATACAGATAAACCCCGCCATTCATCTCACTATCATGCACCATTTATTTCGCCTCTGCCAAACTCACATTTCTCTCCTCAGACATTCGTTCACCCCGACTCAATCCCTTTCTCTTCGTCTCCCTCAGCCGGGTCGGTTCCCACACACTCCCCACTATACATCGGCTTAAAACCATCTATCATTCATCCTTTCCCACTGACCAACACCATCTAACTCCGCTTCATTTATTCTCTCTTTACCCCTTTCTTCACACCAAACATGCCTCTCTATACAATTCATTCTCCTTTTGTTAAATCTTCCACACCTAGCATGCTCTAAGCATATCATTTATATATATATGTATATATAACTCATATTATATTAAATAACATACTGTATATATATATATATATAATAGATAGTTATATATATTATATATAATAATAATTATATATATATAATCTATAGGAATAGTAATGCGCATACTCGCAAGCGATGAAATTAACCTCCAATTTTTGCTATATCGGTTAATGTATGACATTCAGTGCCTAATGGTTCGATTTTCTGTTATGCGTTCACTAGACAACATCTTACAGAAACCACCTTTATCCACATATCATGTAACATACTTAATTTCCCAAACACTCTCTTCTAGAAAACATTTACGCTCCCTATTTCCTTACTATCCCTGATGAGTGGGGGGAGAAAGAATTTGCCCCTCTTTTACATATTTTATCGCTGTCTTCGCGTATCGTAGATCCGACAATAGACGGTGGAAGTTGTGTTGGCTGCCACGTACATTTTATTTTTGCAGGAATGCTAATAGCATGGCCTCGGAGCAAGCGTCGTGTGCCGTAAGCGGATTTCTATCTTTCGTTCGGCGAAAATTTATGAATCGTATGGGTACATGGAATGTCTGAGAAATAAATGTTGAGAAGAGAAGAGAGGTGATGGATGTATTTAGAAAGGGCAGATTTAATTTGCTCGCTGTGACTGAAACAAAGAGAAGGAAACAGTAAAAGATGGTGTGGTGTGAAATGTGTTTGTACTGGTGTGAAAGGAAATGAGAGGGGGAGAGAAGTTGCAATTCTGACTGAGTGACTGTGGTATAGATTGAGCTATGGTAGTTTTGTGACGTGTGGCGTATAGAACTCTAATGCGTTTAAATTTAAGTTTGAAAAGGTCAAGGTTGTGACATATGGTCCATTTTAGGGTAATGTTGAAGAGTGAGATTTTTTGTATGATGTTTTGGATAGGGTGAGTAGGAGCTTCAGATTGATTGTGTTGGGTGACCTAAATGGTTGGATAGATGATACAAAAAGGGATGGAATAACAGGAGGCTTTGGGGTTCGGGAGTAAAATGAGAATGGCAGGAAGGTGATTGATTTCTGTGAGGAGAGAGGTATGTGTTTGAGTAATACTTTCGTTAAACACAAAGAGTATTCATAAGTATACTAAAGTAGGTGTAGGTAGAGATGGTATCCGAAGCGAAAAGTATGATTGATTTTGTGTTGGCGAAGGAGATGTTGAATGTATGTGTTGGATCGTTAAATCAGTGAGGAGGTTAGAAATGGGATTATCGAATAATTTGTTGTTTTAACGTAAATAATTAAAATTGAGGTTTATTTAAGTAAGCGTGTATAAAGGAAGGAAGGGCGTAAAATTAAAGAGTGAGAAGTTAAGTGAACAAGGTAATAAGGATAAGTATATAAGAGCGCTCGCAAGTAATCAGTTGATTTGTAACAAAGTTGAAAACAGATACAAATTGGGAAGCAAATAGAAGGAAGTCAATTGTTAGCAGTGCAAAAGAAGTATGTGGATGTGCTAAAGTAGGATAAGAATGTTAACAGTGAGTGGTGGAATGAGCAGGTGATGCAGCGGTTAAAAGTAAAAATAGAAGCGTGGTTGAATGATATTTTCTAACCAATGATGAGGTTTCTAAAGAAAGATGTTTGAATTTATAAGGAGAGAAAAATAGGAATAACTAAAGAGTAACAAAACGTAGAAGCGAAAAAAAAAGAGGTTAAATGAACAGTTTTGGAAGGAGGATGAAGGGGACTAACAAGGCAATAGGAAGCTCAATCTTGAGGCGAGGCTAAAAAAGTTAAGAATATAACAATAAGGGGAATCTGCTAGAATAATGAAAGGGGTAGATGTGCTTTCAGTACTGTGGATGTGAGGGGAGTGTTAAGGGAACACTCCGAAAATCTGCATAACATGGACAAATGAAGAGGTGAAAATGAATGTATGGGTTTGAATGGTGAGAGAAGGAATAGGTATTTTGGAGGATGAGGTCATTAGTAAGGCGAGGAGATAATGGGTAGAGTGAGAAAGTTGAAGAATGGTAAATCTGCAGGTACAGATGAAATTCTGGTGAAAGTTATCAAGAACGGCAGGCGAGAGTGATTGATTGAATATGGATTTGAAGTTGTGAAGCGTTTCTATTTTCGGTATTTTTCCGAAGGATTTAGGAGGAGAGCAGTAGTCAGTACCCCTTATAATTAAGAAGGTAAAGGGGATACCGTCTAAAAACATCCGGCGGAATTTGTTTGAGTGTTGTAGGAAACATATGCGCTCTTCCTGCGGTAGAACCATCGTACAGGTGGCCAAAAGGCTGATTGGTGAAGATAAGGTGCCTTTAGAAGTGGTGGAGATGTGTAATAAATCTTACATTGAAACCAAAAGACTCTGAGAAATGAGGGAGGAATAAATGTATTTAGGTATTTTATGGATTTTGCAACAGAAGTATGATAGGATTAATAGGGAAGTTCTATGGCAGGGGTTAGTGATATATGGTGTAGGTGGTAGTTAAAATCTCATCGCCTCGGATGCGCTACGTCCTCCCCCTAACCTAAAAGATTGTATAATAATAAAGAGGCTTGAAAGGATCTGACTTTCCATTTACCCTGAGATCGTAGAAAGCACTGAATCTAAAGGAATGCCATGGAATTTATGAAGAGACGACCGACTAGCTTATATGAACACTAATGAAAATAGGAAATATGGTTTTAATACAATAAAAACTGCTTGTGAACTTGAGGATAGACCTTGTGTGACCGAGAAAGAAAATGTATTAATAGAGGTGTTATTTGCCGTTAAAGGCTTTGGATCAACGTGATTAGGGAGGTTAATTTTTCGCCTCTCATACGAGAGGATGCTGGTTCAAATCCTCCGCGTAGCAGTTGGAGTTTTATCTACCTGGGGGCAAGAATTAAAACTCGACTGCGAACACGTTGCGTACGTGGCGCTGGCTTTTGGGATAGCGCGGCCTTAAAGTTCGATTTCTTGTGGTCCCCCCGTGTTACCCCCTGCATAGGGGATAAAGCAAGTTAAAAGGTAGTTTTTTTTTTGTTTTTTTTTAGGAACAGTTTTTAAATGTTTACTAGAAGGAAGAGTATTCAATGTAGGGGAAGAGGAGAAAGGAAACAGACAAACAGTTGTAAATCAAATAGGAAATACGCAAACATGTGTAAATAGATAAAATAACAATTGCTTCATTATCACTATATGTAACACCAAAAAAAAGCGAACAGAAAGTTTAAGAAAAATTTGGGTGAAGCTAGAAAATCTTTAAATATACCAACTTGAGTACTTTGACGAAGAAATTATAGAGAAATTGAATGGCTGAAGCTAATAAAGAGATGATCTCAAAAATCACAAAAAAAAAATCCTAAATAAAAATAAATGCTGTTATTGTGCTCTTAATAATAATAATAATAATAATAATAATAATAATAATAATAATAATAATAATAATAATAATAATAATAATAATAATAATAATAATAAAACTCCCTTTTAACGTGTTATATCCCTTCTCTGAGGGTAATACGGGGGACTACAGGAAATCGAACTTTAAGGCCGGCTATCCCAAGCCTGTCGCCACCACGTGTTTGCAGCCAGGTTTTAATTCTAGCCCCCAGGAAGAAAAAACACAGACTGCTACGCGGAGGATTGAACCAACGGACTCTCGCATGAGAGTCGGCGAGTCAACCTCCTACGCCACGAGGCGGTCTAATAATAATAATAATAATAATAATAATAATAATAATAATAATAATAATAATAATAATAATAATAATTAAGTGTCATTCACACCTGCCAATTCTGACGTTTTGGAGAATTTCTATGAAGAGAGGGTCATTCGATATTCATGTCAATACATTTATCCCAAGCGGATGACTGAAAACAAAAACTCTTTTTTGCTCCCTTTGTAGAAACAGGAGGAAGTTGCAAAAAGTCTCCACATAGGATGAGTTGAATTCCTCCAAATGGTTTGTCATTTCCCCGAATACCTCTGGCAACAGCTTCCATTTTCTAAGTTAAAAAAAAATGTGAAATTCAGATTAAATTGCAAATAAAGTACGATCGCCTAAGAAAATTCCAGTACACGAGTTGCCGAACAGCATATTCGTGGGGAAGGAAAACATTCAACCAAGTAGAATCATTGTCCCAATGAGCTCATCTATATATATATATATATATATATATATATATATATAGTATATATATATATATATATATATATATATATAGAGAGAGAGAGAGAGAGAGAGAGAGAGAGAGAGAGAGAGAGAGAGAGAGAGAGAGAGAGAGAGAGAGAGAGAGAGAGAGAGAGAGAGAGAGAGAGAGAGAGAGAGAGAAAGAGAGAGAGAGAGAGAGAGTAAGAGAGAGTGAGAGAGATGAGTAAGAGAGAGAAATGATTTTTACACACGAAAATGTTGAAGGGTAACTGTCGTATTAAGGAATTTCCTCGGAAGAATGTACCTACAAAATGTGTGAATATATTTTTTCTCGAGATAAGTTAATAAAACATTTTAAGACTGAAAATGTAAAGTCCATTACAAACCTCAAAATATTCTCCATCTACCATTGATATTTCGTCAATGATTAAATGCTTACAAGTTTTCCAATGATGTACCACAGATTTTCTTCGTGCCATGTTAATACATTCATTTATGGGCAAATTTCCCAATCCAATTCCTGTTATAAAATAAATCTTCAATTAATACTAACGGAAGTGGAAAAATCTAAATTCCAAACACTTCCATAAATAGAGTAGGTCACAGAGTAGGTAGGTAGTGATAGGTAGTAGCAGCACTTAAATACTTTCTATAAGCTTTGAGTGATAAATAGTTCAGAACTTCGGATGCCTTACTCAATATTATTAGTTCAACTATCTCATTTCATTTGTGGTATTTACTCAAAACGATATTTAGAAAATAAATAGTTTTACAAAGGAAGCATTTATATATACATAAATTAGAATATAATATATAATATATAATATATATATATATATATATATATATATATATATATATATATATATATATAAAAAAATATATATATATATATAATATATATATATATATATATATATATATATATATATATATATATATATATATATATATATATATATACCGTATATAAATAACACGATTTCTATTATAATAATAATAATAATAATAATAATAATAATAATAATAATAATAATAATAATAATAATGAACATCTACTCGTTATATAAGAGCCTTATTCGCCCTTGTTTGGAGTACTGTTCTCACATTTTGTGGGGGAGGGCTTCGACTCCATTGCGTATGATAGGTTTAATAGAGAAGCTCTATGGCAGGAGTTAGTGATGAATTGTGTTGGTGGTAGACTACTGAATGGAATCAAAAGTTATGTATGACGATAGTGAAGCGTGTGCAAAAATAAATGGAGTTGAAAGAGATTGGTTTAATATTAATAGCGAGTGAGCAGGGATTTGTTATGTATTCAATTTGTACATGGATAGGGTTATGAAAGAATTAGAAGTAGGGTGGCAAAGGGAAGGTGTTAGAATGAAAGGGTGTAGGGTGCCCTACTTATTATATGCGGATGATTTATGTATACTGAAGAGGGGTTTCCGGCAAGGTGTGTAAAAAAGAAGGGTTTTGAAAGTAAATGTAGATAAGAAGTTATGGTAGTGAGTGAGGGGAGTAAGCGGTGTGAAGTAATGTTAGATGGTGAGCAACTGCGTCCGAGTTTAATTGAATATATGTTGAATAAAAAAGCGAACGGATGATGCAGAGTGTGTGGAAAATTGTGAACTCTTGGTGGGTGTAAAGGATTAAAGTCTGAGTGCTAGAGTCATGAGGTATGTTGTTACCAGTGTTGCATAGTAGTGAAAATATGGTATGGAAGCGGGTTCGATGCCCCAGAACTGCTCACGCATGCCCTGGTTCATAACCGCAACCGCGTAGACAGACAAGGCATATATACAGCAGCATATACAAGGCTGCTGCTGCTGCTGCTGGCTGGCTGGCTGGTTGCGCTGCTTGCATCTGGCGGCTACTTTGTGCGTCAAAACATGCATTCACCTGTATACTCAAAGCATACAATACATATATACATATATATATATTTTTTCTTCTTCAAGATAGAAAGGGAGAATATGATAAACAGGCCTGCACCAATAATATATACATACAAGGCATGGTACATAATCACGGTACAGGGCGGCAAGGTCAGCTTCGACGCCTGTCATGCTCTCCCCACCGCTTCTCTCCAGGATGCTTGTACAGCACCTTACCCCAATCTTGAGGCAAAAAGTAAAGCGGAAGAAAGAAAGAAAGAAAGATATATATATATATATATATATATATATATATATATATATATATATATGTATATATATATATATATATATATATATATATATATATATATATATATATATATATATATATATATATATATATATATATATATATATATATATATATATATATATATATAAAAGAATAACAGCTTATAATATTTGGAGGGCGGAGAGCTTTCGTTTAGCACTATAGTATTAAAAAAACGTCCAATCTCTACTGGAGTCATAATTACAATAATAATGATGATTAATTTTAATAAATTATTAAAAATCAAATTCAAAACAGAAAATTATATACACTTACTGTTCCAAAAATCTTTACTTTAAACAGTCTATGAATAGTCTTACATATTTATGGAGCATATTAATAATATCTTACATAATAATCTATAGAACTAAAAAAATAATTATATATATAAAAACACAATCTTTACAAAATTTCTGCTGCATCTCAAATGATTTATAATTATTGCTAGTTTTACATTATTCAACAACTCATTTTTGTCCTGAGAAAAAACATAACAAAAATGAGTAATACATTTTCCTAATTTCCATAATTCTCAATAATTACCACTACTACCAATAATAATAGTAATACCTGCAAAAGAATGTAGAGTTGTACCACCAATGTGGCAAGCTGCAATTCCTGTACTTGCAGTTACAAAAGTCATGTCAGGAGGCAACATTCCAACAATACGCTTCAAAAGAAAACTTTTGCCTGTTCCAGCACTTCCTAATATATATATATATATATATATATATATATATATATATATATATATATATATATATATATATATATATATATATATATATATATATATATATATATATATATATATATATATATATAAGGGGAAAGTGTTAGACTGATGGAGAATGGAGGAAAAGAGTGGAGGGTGCCTTGCTTATTTTGTCATTAGAGGGAGGGAAGTGGTGCTCTGGAAGAGAATGAGATTACCTTCTATTGGGCATTTGAGGAGGAGGGTACATCCCATGCAACTTCAATGCCCAATGGTGTGTCCCTCTAGCGTTCATATACACATTCTTCTTACACTGGAGTAGACTCTCCGTTATCACCCATAGACCATAAAACTACTACTACTATTACAGACAACACTTTCCTTCATATATCCTTATTTTTGTTAAGTGAAAGAATTCCCACATGGTACGTTTTGCGTGTAGTAGCAGGTGACTAAAAGGACAGTGGTAGTTGGGTTGGCGACCCAGTACCACTTGTCTTTTTGCTAGGAATGCTTATGCATGACTCTTACTTGGTCGTGCCCGCCGTAAGCGACCTTGTAACTTTCTGGGTACATGGAATGTTAGGCAAATAACTGGCGAGGAGAAGAGGAGAGGGGTGATGGATGTATTTAGAAAGGGTAAATTTAATTTGCTTTCTGTAACTGAAACAAACATGAAAGGAAGAGGTGAAGAGTGGTGTGGAATGAAATGTGTGTGTGCTGGAGTGGAGAGGAATGAGAGGGGGAGAGTGAAGGAGTTGCGATTGTGATGAGTGACTTGTGGCATAAAGCTATGGTGAATTTTGTTTGTGTGAGTACTAGAAAACTAATGGTTAAATTTAAGTATGAGAAGGTCAAGTAAAGTGTGGTTGTAACATGTGGTCCATCTGAAGGTGATGTTAAGGAGAGTGTTACTTTCTGGGATAATCTGAATGATGTTTTGGACAGGATGAGTAGAGGATTCAGAATGATTGTGTTGGACGACTCGATTGGTTGGATAGGTATTCAAAAAATGAATGGTATGATTGATTTCTGTGACGAGAGAGGTATGTGGGTCAGTAATTTACTTTTTGAGCACAAGAGTATTCATAAATATACTGGATTTAGTGTAGGTAGAGATGGTATTGAAGTGAAAAGTATCATTGCTTTTGTGTTGGTTAAGATGATGAAGTATGTGATGGATGTTAATTTAGTGAGGTGGTCTTCCAGCCAGTCGATTCCCAGCACACACAACACTATACATTTGCTTAACCGACCGACTATCATCCATCCTTTCCATATGAAAAAAACCATCTTAATACACTTTCGTTTATTCTCTCATTTACACCTTTCTTCACGCCACATAACTCCTTAACATGTTCATTCCTCGTTTTATCAATTCTTCTCACACCTAACACGCTCCTAAGATTATTCATCTGAACAGATTGTAATTTAGATCTATACCTCTTATTTCACTACTACACATTAACACAGGTAGCAACATACCCTCATGCAAAACACTAGCTCAATCAAGACTTAGTCCCATTGTATCCACCAAGGATTTAATTTTACCAGCTACCTTCCTACCATTTGCAACTTTCCCACTGCACTTTGAATCATCCGTTCCCTTTTCATCTAACATGTAGCCTAAATATTTAAACTCGAACACTTTTTCCAAATGCTCACCATCCAACATGATTTCACACCGCAGATTATTCTCACTGACAACCATCACCTTACTCTTATCTACTTTACTTTCAAATAGTTCTATCAATCCTCTCCAACTTTTTTTCAGATTTTTCACACAAATATAAATTATCATCGAACAATAAGCAGGGCACCCTACACTCTCTTCTATTTTGCATTAGTCTTACACCTTCCCTTACCACCCCTACCTCTAATTCTTTCATCACTATCCATATACAAATTAAATGGTCAATGAGACGTAACACATCACTACCTCACTCCACTGTTAATATTAAACCATTCACTTTCAGTTCCACTTAGTCTTACACACGTTTCACTATCATCATACATACTTATGATTCATTCAGAACGTGTGTTTGGTGCCTCCTCCTTTCCAGCCACTTCTGTTCGATGGAACTCCTTGCCATCATCTGTTTTTCCTGCTGTATTTAATCTTTCTCTCTCTTTAAAGCCCATGTCTGCGCCCATCTGAGAAATTTGCGTTAGGTTTGGGATTGGGTGGGTTCTCCATATTCTATTTTTTGTCCCCTCCTTGAAAAGGACCCTGTATGTAAGTGGCGACAACCTATAAAAAAAATAATTTTTATCAGAATCAGTAAAGTTATTAAAAGTATAAACATATTAAATTTAGCAATAATATGGACACTAACGGATAGAAAGCTGCCCATTAAATGATAAGTGGATCAGCTTGGTACCAGTTACACAGAAGAAAGGCAACAATTACCTTTTACCATTTAATTTGATGAAAGACGGACTACATCTTTTAATCTTTGGTTTCATATGAGCTATCGTTTTATGGAAAAATCAATTAAGAGGAGCGTGAAAGTCAATTAGAGGTAGGAGATTGACCAACAATGCTAAGCTCATGGTCCACTTCAGCGCCTATTTAATATCATTCTTTACTCTCAAGTGAAAAGATATTCCACACTTCAAAACTTAATGACAACCATTATACCTAAGCAGACAATAATAAACTTTCTTCATTAAAGAGAGATCTGGTTCACAAAATGGAATGGGCTTGTAAAGTTTTTATAATCTCGAAAATAGGAAAAATAAAAAAAGTTAAATGAAGAGAAGTATAAAATGTAAGGGGGTGAAAAGTGTAGTGTATACGATGACAAGTATATTTAGACATAATATAGGTACAAAGCTCTAAACACACCACCAATGTTAAAATGAAGAAGCCCAAATAAACACTAGGAACTCAAACATCCAACGAGTTTAAGGTAAGACAAACAATATCCTTTGTTTTGAAAATATAAAAGAAATCGACCTACTTCACAGGTCAAATCAAGATTTCTCCAATAAATAAAATGAATAGAAAAAGGAGGGAGAGGGGTGGGGCTTAGTCTGAAATCTCAAGTAGTAAGGAAACAAAAAAAAAGGGAGGGAGAAGGGTGGGGCTTAGTCTGAAATCTCAAGTAGTAAGAAAACAGAAGTGACAAAGAAACTTACTGTGACAGTCAAAAGGGTAAAAAATAGGTTAAAAACAGCACACCATTAAAGCAGCAACTTAAGTAGCAAACTATAAAATCATATAGAATGTAGAGGTATACCGGATTTCAGGTCCAGTCAGAATTTCATATTTAATTCCAGTTCCTATTTTGGCCTGAACCAGAATATCTCTCATTTCTGAAAAATATATTTTTTAAAAAGTATGAGTTCAATATGTGTAAACATTTCTAAAAATTAGTTAATTCTTTTTTTTTAATTAAAAAAAAATTAATAAATGGTAAGTGATATAGACTTGTTAAATATATTGCTAACATTTGCTTCTCTTAAGAGTTATTTTTTAATAGGCACTATCCCAGTAATTGTCATTAAAATTAAAATGAAGTCATTACACATATAATGTCTACAATACCCAACCACAGGTATCAATTCCCAATAAAGTCAAGCACGCATATATTTTTATTTTTAATCCCAATCAGTATTAAGGCAAGGTCCCAATTAATACAGGAATCTAAAAAATAAATAATGTATATTAACAATAAAATACTCGCCATAAAAATACTTTATGTAGTTAAATACTATTAACTATAAAAATATAATAATTCATATCTCTATAAAAGGTGAACTTGAGATTCATTTTCAAAGGTACGGTATATTTCTGAAGTTTGGACTTTTTATTAATATGATGATGATTTCAAATAATTTACAAATGCAAGATAATTTAATATATCCTAACTAAATTAAAATAAAAATACAAACCTGTGAAAAAGATATTCCTTCCAGACTGAATGGCAACAATGACCTTCCTCTGATCTTTATTTAAAACAATAGGATTCAACAGCTTTGTCATTTTCATGGGTCTTGCTTGTATGCAACCCTGAAAATTTAATTAAATGTTGATTTAAAAATAAAAAGTAGCTACTTTTATAGTTTTTACTTAAAATACTACATATAAAGTTAATATGAACAAAACACACAACTACATCAAATTGTGTATCGACTACATATCAGACTTGGAAGGTCATATTACAAAGAACTTACGTTTACTCAAAGGCCCAATTATTTTTTGTACTTGTGCTAATAATTATATTAAAGTACAATAAAAAAAATAAGTTTTACTCATGAATATTTTCTGAGTGCACTGAAATTTTCAAATCTATGAAAAAATTATACTCTATAAAAATAAAATAAAATGAAATGTGAAATACGTTTTACAATCAAAGAATCATCTATGTGTTACCAAACTTACATTCATTAAAAAAATAAAATAAAAAAAGTACTCGTCAAGCACTCGATGGTGGGAAATACAAAAGTATTCTTACTGCTACGCTTGATCCACTTTCAAATTTGAGAAATAAATATTATGAAGGAAAGTCGAAGGAGATGGAAATAATTCATTTATAATTCTATTCATTTGCAGTCCAAAGATTTCACAATGAAAATTCTAACTCAATAGGAACCATTTGTCGAGTAGTAAACATTTCCAAAACTATCATAAATGAATCTATGAGTCCCATAAAATCATCAATCATTGCCAAATTTTGTGGATTATCTTTCTCAAAAGTACACAAATTATCACACAGAAACCTTCATCAGTACTGTAAATCATAAATAACTATTTGGTCTGCGTCATCAATATATTTTGCTTACTGACTACTTTTACTTATTACTTACTTTACTTACTTACTGCTTTTGCTTACTGTACCATCTTTCAACAAAAACATTGCCAACTAAGTCATAAGGCATTTAAGGATTTTTTTTTCTCTCTATTGTAATAATCTGAGATTTGCTTAACTGTATATTGCAGTTATACGCCACTGCTTCGAACCATTACTGCAGCAATGTGCAATAGTGATCCAAGAAAAGCAATAACTACTCCAGGGATAAGAGTAAACTCTTAATATTACTTCAATCAAGAGGTTCCATTTGCTGACAAGGAATGCTACAATACTAGTTAAAGGATCAATCTATATACACAAATGATATTGACTGCGGTGTTCTTGTAATATATTATTCCCCTCAATCTGTGCTGCTTTGTTATCCAGAACATCTAATAGTATGTGTATCTTCTTTTTTTCATCAACTTTGTCTATGTTCTTGAATTTGAAGTAAAGTCCATTCAATGCCATACTACAGAAATGACTCAGAATATGTTACCTGAATTAACCTATTTATGCCCTAAATATGAGGCTCAGCAACCTTTTTTTTATTCTTAATACACAACCACCACTCACAAACTCTGCCTTTGTCTAGAAAGGGGCAAATGAAAGAAGGTTGAGAGCACACATGCAATGAGTTTGGGAAATATTTTTTCCAAGATCTATATGTTTCAAGTGATTTCTAAATGATTTTTGATTGAAACGTGTGCATTTTTTTTTTTTGACATTTTTTATTTTGTAAAGTTGGGTTATGTTAGGATAGGATAGGCTAGGTTTGGGTTAAGTTAATTAGGCTATCCAAAAATATCACCAAAAATGATCAATTATTTTTCTCATTGAAAATCATCTACAAATCACTTGAGGCAAATTGAAAAAAGAAAAAAAAATCATTTTAAAACTATTTTTATCAGATTTTCACTAGGCATATGAAACAGAAAAACTTATACATATATATATATATATATATATATATATATATATATATATATTTATAATCCATTTTTATTATGTATATTTATATGTTAATATAAATTATTATATATTATTATCCAAAAAATATAATATATTAACGTAAATTTGTATTATATATATATATTATATATATATATATATATATTATATATATATATATATAAACTATATATATATATATATATCCCATACAATTAAAAAGAATATAAAGCAATGTTTGAAACTTACATTTTCTAGTTTTCTTTTGCTTGAAACTGGTGATGAACCAGGAACTGCTTGCTTTGAAATTTGTTCCTTCAAAGGTATTTTTCCATTACGCTGTCTTATGCTATCAATATCCTAATATATATATATATATATATATATATATATATATATATATATACTATATAATAATATATTATATATATATATAATATATATATATATATATATATATATATATATATATATATATATATATATATATATATATATATATATATATATATATATATATATATTATATGTGTGTGTATATATATATAATATATATATATATATATTATATAATATATATCTATATAGTAATTTATATAATATATATATAATATATATTTATATATATATATATATATATATATATATATATATATATATATATATATATATATATGTGTGTGTGTGTGTGTGTGAATGAGTGAGGGCATTTGTATACACTTGTAGAAACAAAAAATATTTAATGTCATAGTACCTTAGAGCTTATTATATAGGCTACGTTTGTTCTAATGAAATGGGGTATTATAAACAACTTCAATTGCTACAAAAATTTTAATATTAACCATGTAATCACAAAGCACTTAATCTAAACAAATTATAAATTTGTAAAAGAAGAAATAAACAAACAAACCTTCACGGTCATAGGACTTATTTCATCAAATGACTTTGGTAGATTTGACAGCATCCTTTCCCTAGCAGTGACATTCTCCTTATTATGTATATGCTTCTCCATTTTCCCACTAAGTACTTTTAA
Organism: Trachelipus rathkii; assembly: GCA_015478945.1. Classification (NCBI taxonomy): domain Eukaryota; kingdom Metazoa; phylum Arthropoda; class Malacostraca; order Isopoda; family Trachelipodidae; genus Trachelipus; species Trachelipus rathkii. Next base: position 30,495 of record JABUQX010021989.1, read on the forward strand.
GAAAGTAAGGAGAGCATTTGGAGGGGCATTAGCTATCATAAGATTGGTCAACTGGCCTTTAAGTTGAAGAGTTGCCTTCCCCTCTCTTAAAAACTTCTTATGTAAGTTAAAATTTTTTATGATAAAATCTAGACGTTGTTTGGGGGTTTCCATTTGTAATATTATATCCCTAAAAATAAAATTAATTCATTAAAGAAATACAAGACACTAATATATACCCATAACAATTCAACATGCTTAAATATAGTTAAAACAAAAGGCTTGTACATTTCTGAAACATTTAATAGCAACGACGCTCTCTTTCATCATTTTGCAAATTTAGCATATGCGTTTAATCTAAAGATTAATCATGTTCAAATCACCTTTTTTTTTAATTCTAAATACAGTACTTATTCTGGAACTGGTTTTCCCGCCCAGATTGCATGCCACTCAGATCAAAGGGCTGAAGAGTCTTTTGGACATTATATATATATATATATATATATATATTTACTATAATATATCTAATATATTATATATACTAGTATAGCAGATAGAGTATTGTGGTCCCTCCATTGTGGAATTTTCGGCTACGTAGATGCCAAATATTGCTGATTGATGATTCACTCTTCTTCAGGTTAATTCCCATCTCATATATATAGTAGCAGTGGGTATGAGAGTGCAATTGGAGTTAAAAATTAATACCAAACATGGATGAATCTATTTACTAATTTTAACCAGAAAGTGCTAATTTGTACACACTTCATATGGAGATAGGTATCTGCTAAGTTCCTTCCCATCTAAGAAAGTAAGTTTATTTAAATAGTCAGGTGGTTGATTCTGGAAATAGCACGTTAAACTTAGACCTGAGTATGCCTGGTGAGGTGTGAGAGGGTGTGACTGAGTATATTATCTACATTCTGGTGGGTACATAATACATGTCTGTAAGGCTTTGATTTGTTAATCTTAAGATTGGTATTAAGAGACACTATACTGATAAAATAATCACGTAACTAAAGGCTGATAAACCGGAACTTAAACGCGTGTGACTGTTATTCATCAGTCGTCTTCCTGGTCTGGTGGTGTTTGACAGAGTTTTCGTTCTTTCTGACTGGGAACTTCGCTGTTGTTGTATTGTAGGTTTCTTCTTTCTTTTGATTTCAGGAATGGTCGACAACTGGCGGAATGCGGGTTCTTTTTTGTTCCTTCGTTCTCTTGTGAATTCTTTTTTCGTGTGGGTTTTTTCTTATTTCTTCCCTTCTTCGGCTTTCTTGTCTGTGACGAACTTCTTGAGTTATTTGAGGTTAAAGCCATTAAAGTTTCTGGTTTAAGTTTTATTAAACATCTTTAATAATATAGTAACATCGAACTTCCCTGACACTTAAAAGTTAAATATAATATAAGTTTGCTTGAACGCAAGTAGAATATTTATAGGATAGATAATGCTTTCGACATTCCTGCCGGATATTTGGCGGATACCTTACTACTGCATGTCTGATGCCTGTCGGGCAATTTCATGATGAATTACATAATATATAAACAAAGAAGAAAATACATCAAAACTATGTGACATTTATACTTCTATATATTTTTTTATATAAAGAAAACATTATATATAATAATAGAATTAATTTATATATCTTAACAATTTAAGTAAGTAGGAAGGTCATATTGTTGCCCCAACGTGCCGCCGCAAGAACGACCTTTTTACCTGCTTTGAACCTTTTTTGGCCTTGTAACCTTTTTGGCCTTCCTTTTTTTGGCCTTAACCTTTTTTTTGGCCCTTCGAGACCTCTTTTTGGCCTGATAGTATTTGACAGGCATTGCCTCCCCTTCGCAGATAGGGGCTTGGCCAGACGGATGCGAATGCATCCGTCGTACTGTGTCTCCCCCTATTTTTGGCCCCTTTTGGGGCTTAGCCCATTTTTTGATGTTTTGACCTTGGTTTGACCTTGGTTTGACCTAGTCTTGACCTTGATACTTCGGCCTTGATACGGTATCAAGGGTTGAATTTGACCATTCTTAAAGGTCATTGGAGGGATTAGGTAGGGATTATCTTGAGCTCACTCAGGTACGTGTCATCTTGCCTTTGTGTAGGTAATCTGTGCTAACGATGAGGTTCATGTAGGTACCTCTGACCTTTTTGGATCTGTCCTAACTTATTTCCATCCGAGGTTCGCAGTACACACCACACACACACACACACAACACACACACATTCACACTACACACACACACACTTACTCTTGTCATCCTCAGCTTTGATGACTCAGCTTTGATGACGTCATTTTGATACACCTATATTGATGGCTCAACTTTGATGGTTCAGTCATTTTTGATGTTCATCTTTGATGGCTCAGCATAATTTGATAAACTCATCTTTGATGAACGTCCATCTTTGCTGGCATCTAATACTGATGATTTCAGCTTGATGACTCAAGATTTTATTGATGGCTCAAAAGCTTTGATGGATCCCAATCACCCGTCAAGGAAGTGTTCTAGTTAGTATTTCTATGAGTATAGATGATGCCACAGGTGAGTGCAGGTGAGTGCCCAATGCAGTGCCAAGTGAGTGCCAATGAGTGCCAAGTGAGTGCCAATGAGTGCCAAATGAGTGCCACATGGTGCCAAGTGAGTGCAACACAGTGGCCAAATTTGGCGCACTTTTTTTAAGCCTAAAATCTAGCCTCTCCCTGAGCCTAGAATAGCCTAATATGGGTGTCTCCCTAGGTTATAGGTATGAGGATTCAATTGGTGTATATTACAAGTTGCTAGGATGCTTCCGTACTAGTGCGATTTCCTTTTTCTAACACTTATAGTACGACAGAAATAATAATCTAAAGGATACACATTTGATGACTAGTGGAACTGCAAAAACGTTAAATTCCGAGTTCGCGTGCTCGCCAGGTCACCCACTCCCGAAACAAGCGCCGCGTGCGCCCGCAGGGCCCAATCTTACTGCGTTCCCGCCAGCCGCGTGTGCCCGCAGGCGCAATATTTCGCGTAACCCGGCCGCCGCGTGCGCCTGCAGGCGCAATATATACCCGTGCGAACGAAAAATATGGTATCAAATTAAACTTATTCAAAGAAATTTTTTTTTCTTTTCAAATATACTATGAATCATTATTTTTTATTTCATACTTAAACTTTTTTATTAAAAAACTATATCACCTTGCTCTCACAGAGGATCGGCTTTAAAGCAGATAGTCAGGCAGAATCAATGAGGTGTTACCATAGTGCGACCAAAGGGATTAGCTATAGGCTTTGTGTTTTTTCTGTCTTTAACTGCATTTTAACTAATATGTTTTGAGCTTGTGTCTTAATTCCTGTCGCGAGTCATAATTTATTAATGTTATACCGCAACATCAACCTATATAAACCTAGTCAAAGAACAAAGTGAATCCATATATGAAGGTGTTACCTGCTAACAAGGGATTTAGTATGCTTTTGTTTTACTGTGGTCTAATGTTTACTGCTTTTAAGTCAAGTAGATGTAATATTATTAAACTGCTTTACTGTGCAATTTAACTCATATGCTTTAACTTTGTGCATTTTTAAAATCTCATATATCGTTTTTTTACTGCTTACAGACGTGAAATCTTGGTCCTTTTAAGACTCATAGATTTACTGCTTTACTCTATGTTTACTGCTTTAAAAACTGGCTTTAACCATATCTTACTGCTTTAACTTCATATATTTTACTGCTTTACTGCTTTAACTCATTGCTTTACTGCTTTAACTCAATATATTTTACTGCTTTACTGCCTTTACTGTCAATAAAAACTGCTTTAGACAGTTCGCTAATATTTTTATTACATTTTAATGTTTTCTTTTTTGTTTATATGAATACTTTTTAATTATTATTTATTTTTATTTTTTTCATTACTCTAAATATGTGTATGAATTTATATTCTAATTATATCTATCTCTATTGTGTTTCTTTATAATTAGCTTTTCTATTTTCCATGTGATTTTTAAAATATTTCACATATTAAAAGTCAGACAACAGAACATCTTTCATTATAGTTTCCAAAAGTAGTTTGTTTGTCTTATTTATTAAAAACATAAAATGTTTTTTTTCATCTCTAATAACTATCGTTACTAAATTAAACGTTAAAAACTATATTACTGATTACAGACGTTAAAACAGTAAAAACAGTCAAGAGTCTAACTCATACGCTAGCTTGCTCCCATAGTCAACTAATTATGTCGAGGAACCTTCTTGTTTTACGCTGCTTTGTCTTGCTTTTACTGCTTTAGATTATTCTCTATTATGACATTGTTCTCTTTGATCGAGTAATGTGACTCGTGGAGTAACAATATAAGGTAAGCTCGGTTCCGGACAGTTGGTGTGATATTATGAGTTCGAGTCTTTGTCGGTATGGGGGTGAGTTGTTTCGGTAGGAAAATATGCTTGGTGTTATAATATCTCTCTTTTTATTAATTTTATATTTTATAAATTTTATTTTAAAGGAAATGGAGATTTTTGAGCTTATACCGGTAAAAATAATAGACTAAAGAAGCTGCTCAAATAATTAATATCTTTTTTAATTATTATTTTTGGAATCAGTTGTAAAAAAAATTTTAAGGAATTAAAAGTTAAAGATGCGCTTATTTTCACTTTCATCCAGTGAAAGGTAAGTTTATGTGTTTTAACAATTTCAATCATTTGAAAGTATAACGCGAGTATATGCTCTATGCATTTAAATTATTTGTGTTATTAAGCTTGATATTCAGCACACTTTGCAATGGGAAATGGCATAAGCATGCACAGTGTCATTGCAAATAATAATATACTTTTTAATATATAATCTTCTTCTTCTCTAGCATTATTACATCAGTAATATTTATTTCTCATTTCAGAGCGAAGCTATGTCTATGAGAAGTCGTATTATACTCTTTAAAAGCACACAGAATATTTGACTATTGTTTGCAGAGAAGAGACCATTATGTCGAGAGTTCCAAGTGTTTAGTTGGGTCAACTCACAAAATATCAAGATCACTTATCGCCCTATCAAAAGGTAAAGAGTTCTTAAAGTAATATAAGGAGCGTTACTCCAACTCGTCCCCTACTGTTATTTGTCTCGTGTTAGATCTGCCACACAAAACACGTCATACATTTAGGATAGTTAGTCTTAATTCGCCGTACAACTTTCATGACCTTAGTGAGAACTAAGATGCTGTGTATATTAATAAACCTGCTGTAAATAATTTGTATGAGCTAGCTCTATTGCGAACAATAGTATACACTCAATGACCTCTTATACTAATAAAAAAACTTAAATAGCTTGTGTAATGATCATGTAAGAAAACTGTAAACTATTAAGGAGGATGAGAAACTTCACTTTGCTTAATATTGATAAATCTGTTTAAAAAATCTTTTAATAAAAAGGAATGTTCCTTTAAACATGACCTCTCAGAAGGTTTAAAGCTGACGTAGCGTTTATATTGAGAGACTCATCCATTAGATAATAACTTTCGGCCCTCTCATACATTTAAATTGAATAAATAAATATAAAGTGATAGCTCTACTATACTCGAGAGATCGAGGTGAGGGTGCTATTCCCTTAAGGCCATTAAAACTCTTCTTGCGTTTATATACGTCGCTTCAACTGATAAGTCACAGTGGTTGTCCCCATGATTGGAGGAGGTTTGCTGTCACATAGTTCGCCATTTATATATGAGTATGAGAAATGAAAGTAGATTAGTATATATACAACACTCTGTACAGATAATTCACGTCCTCAGATTCACATTCAACAACCTCTATACTGGCCAGTTTTGGCCGCACACTGTCAAAGAATCCCACACAAGAATCATTTCATAGTTCTAATTCAGCAAAAGTGCCCAAGTTAATTTATGCCACGACTATTAAATCAGGCGCCAAATTCTTGCAGTCGTGTACCTCATTAATTTACCCTTTCTTTCACATCAATAAACAGCTTGCACCCGCAGAATCCTATTGTGAAGCAAAGCATTATCTTTTTTCAGCAAAGTAGAACGCCTAGCACAAAAAGATCCTAAAATAGAACAATATGAATTACGAAGAAAGAAGTTGTTAGTCCGATTGAGAGAAAAGAGAATAAATCCCGAAAAATTGAATTCAGATAAAACAGGCAACCCGTTACCTACCCTTATTATTTATCCATTCCATGCATTGATTGTTTCAAAGCCATTATTTTATCGTACTGTTATCAGCACATGCGAGCGTAACTCTCCTGGTCATTATGGGAGTCCATGATGATGTAAGATACGCTCACAACCTTTTAATGACAGACCAAAAATAAACCCACAATTGCAAGTTGAAAACATGAAGATAAATTTTTAATAAATATTCTCTCAAAATTCCAATAAATCTAAATGTAAGAGTGCGGTAAAATTACAGTGTAATACGCTTATATATATTTAAAAGACAATTTCTGCTTTCCGAATCAGAGCAGGGTAGTATCGTGTTCTTAATTGATTTCGTAATATTTTGAATAAATATGGTTTTTATTTATAATGGTTTATATTTCAATCAATGATATTTTGTTTTTCGGATTTTGATGCACTGCCCTTATCTTTCATCTCACTAGACTGTAACTGTTTAACAGAAGGGCGCCTGTAACATTAGGATTTGAGAATTGAATTTCAAACATCCTAGATACTTTTTATAGACTATTTTAAGTTTACAGAACGTTTTTTATATCTGATAATACTCATTCGGTAAGATCGCGTAGCAGGCCTTAGATTTTAATTAATTCCCCATGACCCAAGACGCTGAATTCAGTCCCTCAGGTACTTCTTACGCTTCAGTATAATGTTTAAACGTGGTTTAACCCTATTTTCATGTAGATGTGGGAAGCAATAGAGAAAAACACCTTAATAAATAAACCCTACTGTTGGATTGCAAAATCGAAATTATGGTATTATCATATATATAGGGCCGACTTACGTTTTTACATACATAATATTTTCACTACGGTATGGAAATCTTATTAAATTTTAGGTGGTATAATATTAATAAGATAAATTCCAAAAAACTTTTTTATATTTAGTTATATATATATAAATAGTTATTTATATAGAGTTTCTTTACTACGATGATGTTAGAATTTAATTAAAATATATAATTATATTACTATACCTTATATATATTTAATAGACACTTCTATAGTTTTATCCGTCTTATAATTTAATATGTATAGTTATGATAGTTTTTAAATGGTTTCACTCATTAAAATATAATTTAAATATGTATTTTTAAACCTTTTTTTTTCTCTCGAAATATTCTTCAAGTTGTTCATATTTGTCACATTTTTGTGACATAATGAGTATTAATATTTAGATATTTTTCTATATATATATTATATTACTAATATATATATATTATATATACATTGTAATTTTCTTTATGATAATTACTTATTATTTTTACGTGAGAGTTTGATATATTGTTATATACATTATTAATCAAATACTAATTTTCTTATTTCAAGGTTAGCGAATGTTGTAACAAGTTAGTACAAACCTGGACGGCGAATAGTGGTGTTTAAAAAGTATGTGACTACATCAATCATTGAGGGATTATCCACAATTAAGTTGATTTGGTGGCGTGAATTCACCGAATTAGCGTGTTGTAGCTCTATCTTTCATAGGTTTTCCCTAAATATTTCTGGTGGTGAGAAATTTTTATATAATAATATAATAAAATAAAATATTTAGATGATGTGGTGAAGCGACCAGAGGCTATTGACTGGTTTTCTTCTACATTTAAACCTCGAAGAAAACAAGAATTTCTTTCCTACGCGGAATAACTCGATATCTCTCGCAGCTCGTAGTTGTTATGCAATTTAGAATTTAACGGATAGAATGTCTGAGAATACTTAGTTTTATATATGAAAATGAGGATTTCAATCTACTTTATACTTTTTCATTACAATCTTGAATATGTATATTTTCCTCGATCCCACTTGTCGGCTTGATAAACTCATAATTATTAAGATAAAAGTCAGCTACATTTTCCTGGGATAGGTAATTGATATTAATATGTGCAAGGTAAACAGTGAACTTGTAACGTGTCCCATTCTAATAACGATCATGTGACGAGATTCAGGAATGGAATTCAAAGGGTCGACGAGTTTTCAGGAGTTTCAACAGTTGCTAGGAACGATAATGAGTAATTAAACATCAGATTTTCGATGTGAATCTATTGATTTGTTTACGAAAGGAAAAGATTATTCAATTATCCCAGTTTCAAGACATAATGCGTTTTTGACCCTTTTATATTAATGTTGAAAGAGTACAGCGTACTATTAAGAGACGAATAGCTAATAGGTAATTGAGCTTGTGTATCTATATAAAATAGTGAATATCTTTTTAATTATCTCTTTGAGTTAAATTAATAATCTCTTGTGGACGATCTATCCGCATGTATTCTTTATACTATATAGCACCTCTTTCTCCGATATTTGAACATAAACTGACATATCACTCTTTCATAATGTCTCATAAAACATAACTAGAGGCCGTAGTACACACAATTTCTTGTATGAATAAAGAAAACCAACCAATAAAAAATATAATTAGGAATAATATTTGTTGATACCCGTACTATGTCTATTAGTTAGGTGTAATCCTTCCGATACTAGAAGAATAGGGTGGTTAGAAAAGGATACTTGCAAGACTGGATTGTCTACAAGAAGTTTTTATAATGTGCACAATTCCTTGCCCATTTCTCCGTCGTGATAGTTTAAAGTTATAATTAGGTAAAGTGAGAGTGAATTTCATAGTGGTGTAATATAGATAAAACGGTAGGGTTTCTGATACATCTCACTAAAAAAATACTAGTGTTAAGAGGTTTTTTTATATTTTTTTTAGTCCTTGACTACTTCTATACTCCGGGATAATGATTAAAAGTATGAAAAAATATTAGGTTTTCGTAAATAAGGTCGAGGCCGTAGTAAACTCAGTAATTTCGCTGGTTAGAAATGGTTATGGAATCTGCTGCTAAGTTTTTAATAACTTCACTTATAAAAGCGAGTGTAATTAAGAATTATTAATCAGTTGTCCATTGATAATTTCACTGTGAGAGTCGTAGAAATATCACTTCTATTTAACTACTTTCCGTCTTCAGCCTTCTTTGGATTTCAACATCCTGATAATAAAGCAATCTCGTATTACAAAACTGTGTTTAAATGCATCTCTATTATTTTTCAGCTTGAAAGAGAGGTATACGAAGTAGGATTATGTGATATATGAATATTAAATAATGACATAGAAAATTTTCCTCAAATCTATTCTGGATGTTTGTGTACAGAAGTGTAGAATGTGTTGAAACTAATTCAAGTGAAGTACTCGCGATCTGCATTAGCGTCGACGACTTGGTACAGAAAGAATACTTCTTTGAAAGAATTTTATACTATTGCAGAGGGCATATTTTAAATCGGCATTCCTGCTATTTTTAGTTATTTAACGATCTCTTTGATATGAGTATTATGTTTATAAGGACCTGGTATACAAAACTGATATGCGTCACCTATGAAGATAAGGTAATAATATCTTTAAGAATCAAAGTATGTGTAATACCTGCGAGACGTGAATATGTTTTTCTGAGACGATCAACCGTGGCCACGTGTGATCATTCTCGTTAATAAGTGATGTCTGAGTTGGTTATAACTTATGATATCCTACTCATGTTGCCAAGAGGGTTTTTAACTATTCTGTGGAGAAATAAACCCTCTCGTGACATTAATGGCTATATTGAGAAATATATAATATGAAAATCTCAGACCGAGTTACTCGTGGCATATTACATGTACCGGTGTATCACCACTCCCGATGATGCTCACTTACCCACACAGCGAGTATAGACTTATAGTTCACTCATCATAATAGTATATTTTTGCATCATCCTAATGTAGGTCTACTAAAGTGCTTTTATTAAGAGTAGTTATCATATTTTCCCCTGAAACGTAAAGTTATTAACATTTTCCCTTAATGTTGATCTATATACGTTTACCCCTCTTGAATAGATCAACCATTTTTGCTTCTGTACGTGGTGAAGTTATAAAAGAAGATTAAAGGAAAATCTCTCTCTGTCTCTCTTATAATACGGAACATTGTTATGCAAACGTTATATTAGAAAAGAGAGACCAGTATGCACGCTAAATGTACATGTATAATGGATTATATCCTAAACGTCCATCCGGTGATAAGTCTCTTGAAGACTTATAAATTTTATTTGGTCATTTTATTAACCACTACTCTCCACGATTGTTAAGTAGGAAGAACGCTATGGTTAATTACGGTCCCTGCTTGTTCTTGCTTCTTTCTGCCTAGAAAAATGATCAATCTCTTCTCCCTGTTTAGATTAATGGACGGAAGAAAGGGTTATTTCAGTTTACGCGATTCTAGAGAATTGCAGATTGAAGTGGGTTAAGGGGGGGGAAGATGGTTGGTTTCTTTTCGGTGGAGTAGATTTATTTTTTTTTGTACAAGTTAACTTAGTGCAAGGCCTCTACTCAGGAGAGGTTGGGAATATATAGGTAGGAAAAGTGGAAGGCGAATAATAGAAAAAGAGTTTCCTATTCAAGATATTGGCTGCAGGAAAATAATCTTCTCGTGCAGTCAGTCATTTATGACAGACGTTATTTGTCGTTATTGTTTTCTGATTTGAGCACTACTCTCGGACGGGGTCGTCGTAATTTGTTACACGCTCACGTAAAAATCAGACGTAAATGTCAGGTCAAGGTCGAGGTGGCCAAAGAATGATTGTCAAGATAAAAGAAAAAGACTAAGGTGAAAAATTCTAAGAAAATGTATTTGATGTATTTGCTATTTATTTCTAATCTCTTGTGAGATTATTTTTTTATAAACCGAGGCATGATGATATTTAATCGTATATAAGTAATCAGCTTTTTCTCATATGGAAAAACGTTCATTATACGACCGACCTTCAGGCACATGACAAGATGAAATTTCCTTCATCTCCCTTGCTCATATGGGTACTCACTGATCATTTGTTGTATTAGTGATAATTGGTCTTTTCTCTCTTGCTCCCGAGCTTGAACTCCTCTACCCACACTCTAGTAATTTTTATGCCGTAGCGGCTCAACTTTAATCAGTATTAATCTATTGCATTCATTACCATACAGATGTTCCTCTAGAGTTCAATATTCAAGGCACTTCTGATCAATACCTAGATCTTTTGATGAAAAACATTTTAACTTTTGAGTGAGTGTCATAAAAAAATCAAAAGCTAATATCTAAACGTTTAAAAAGATTTTAAAGTACCCATTTTAGAGTATAATAATTAACAGTAAATCAAATTTTAATAAATTACATCGATAATAGTACAAGGATTGACTGTCTATAACCTTTAATATGATCATTCTTTAAAGTTTGTGGTTTCTAGTTGGTCTTAATAATTATCATCTTTAATAGAAGCTATATAGAAATGTTGTTAAATTCTTTAATAAATATCGGTACCTAAATATCTAATAACAATATATTAGTACATTTTTATAGTTGCAATGATGAAGCTGCGACATATAGAATAAACGCGCTAAACGTCAAAAATAATACTTTATGAATGTTGTACGGTCCATGAAATGGCGATATCTTCTCTCAAGAAAGACTCATTCTATCATCAGTGGACACTCGTATCACTAGAAATCCTTTAACCCGATATCCTAAAATTTGCTCTTAAAATAAGAAAAGTAAGTGCCGTGCTGCTGAAATCAGCTGTAATGTACCGCCAAGTAACTGTTTTTCAAGCTTGTTAGGAAGGTTACTCTCTCATATTAGAAAAGTGAAATTGATCACCGGTACAGCGTCATTTGGAAAATTGAAAATTCGCTTTTGAATACTACAGCTAAATAGGTGCCTATTAAGGCAGATTGAAACCAAGATCTACTTTAATTTCCCTCAAGATTATCGAGTATCAATGTCCCTAACTTGATTGTTGTTAAAGTCGTATTTTACATTGTTGATTATCCGACTCAGATTAGTTATATTACTATGAGGTGTTTTATTGTGGATATGATATTATTGAATCCTACTCACGCACCGGTAACGTGAAAACTTATATAGGGAATAAAGTCACCCATCTTAAAATTCACACCTTTCGAGACTTTAGGGGTATCAGCTTCGTTATTAAATGTTGAATGGATTACCTTCACGCGCTACGTGATGTATGAAATGTTTTATTAGCAACGCAGACCTATCTCTCTTGTCTCTGTGTCCACATAATCCTTTTTACGATTTAATACCTAATGGTATTTCATTTAACGACAGCGGAACAGGAATAGATCTTGATAGCACATTCCATACGCAAAGAAATAGTAAATATTGTTATACGCCTATGATTTTCTTTTTTTATGCTTGCTATGACGTTTTATCAGACTTGTAAACCACTCCGCCGTTATTAACTTCATAATTACAACTCATTATTTGAGAAAGGGTACATTAAAACGCACTAAAAGTTCTCTCTTTTGGATCAAGTCCTTACAATCACCGCATTCACTGGTAGTAAGGTCTAAATATTTTTTGATGACAATTCTCAATCTTATATTGGAGATATTTGTACAGAGTAGTCAACGTTACTTTTTGAATTTATTTTATAGAGTGCAATGAAATAGGAAAATAGAATAAAAGGTGTTTAAAATGAACTCGCTTTTTTAGGACCAGTGTTTCGCTATTAACGAATAACCTCTGTAAGTTTTGTGAGAGGATACTGCTCGTATTCAATACATCACCTCATACTTAATCGTTAAACCTCACCATCTCAACAGGACAATTGGATTTCCTCGTTAATCTAATGATGAGCAAAAAACGATACTGTAAACAACATAAAATTGATTCTTTGAACTCAAAATTATCATATCTATAATTCATCATTATATTACCTTATTTTTAAAATATATAATAGTGTAAGCTTGGGTAAAAACTCCTTTGCCATTTGACAGTACTTTTCCTTATATTCTATATTTCTTAATAGGAGTTATTATATATTCAGCTATAACTTTTATTTTTTCATTTATTAATTGTCATTTTTTAATTTAATGGTTATTTTATATAAACCTTTGTAGATATACAATAATGATGCTAAAATTTGTAATAAGTCAATGCACTCTTTTCTAGTTTAATAATTATGTAAATAAATGCTTTTTATTAAAATGGAAAAAACAGCGATTTTTAACTACCACCTCATTAAAACACTCCGTGTATTATATCACTAATATATATATCATAACTATATATTACTAACTATAATTTAGGTGAATTAACTCATAAATCTACCTATATATTTCTATATTTTTTTATTTATAACATTATATATTTATTCATTATATAGTATATATATATATATATAATATATATATATATATAAGGTTTTTACTCGCGTCGGGCGACCATTAAAATTGCAATCATTCCCGTCAATACAAATATACTCCTAACCATTTGTTTTTTCTAAACATTACAATTTTCCCATGCTTTAATAAATAATATGGTTATATGCCCATTATCGCAAATACAAATAAATATAATAATAAAAAGTATATATATAAAAAGTATTAAAAATAAGAAAACGTATTTTCTGAATATACCAGTTAAAGCAAGTAAACGTCATATGAGTTATAAGCAGTAAACAGTAAAAATACCTGAGTTAAAGCAGTAAGCAATATGAAGTATAAGCAGAAAGCAGTAAATATATGAGTTAAAGCAGTAAAGCATATGATTTAAAGCAGTAAAACATATAAGTTAAAGCCGTAAAGCAGTAACGACATATGAGTTAAAGCAAGTAAGCATATATTAGAAGCAGTAAAGCAGTTAAAACAATAGAGTTAAAGAGAAAGCTAGTAAAACAAAAGCATAACTAAATCCTTTGTTCGTAGGTACACCTCTATTGATTACTGTTTTACTGTTTAGGCTATGATAATGTTAATAAAATATATGAGTTAAAGCAGTAAAAATATATGAGTTTAAAGGCAGTGTAAAGCTATCATGAGTTAAAGTCAGTTAAAGCATGTAAAAAACATATGAGTTTAAAACAGTAAATCATATGAGTTAATAGCAGTAAAGCAGTAAAAAACAATGATGAGTTAAAGCAGTACAATAATGTTAATAAATATATCAGGTAAAGCAGTAAAACATATGAGTTAACAGCAGTAAAGCAGTAAAAATACAAAAGCATACTAAATCCCTTGTTGCTAGGTAAAACCTCTATTGATTTACTGTTTTAACCTGTTTTTAAGGTATGTAATGTTAATAATATATTGAGTTTAAAGCAGTAAAATATAATGAGTTAAAGCAGTAAACAATAATGAGTTAAAGCAGTAAAGCAGTACAAACATAATGAGTTAAAGCAGTAAAGCATATGAGTAAAAGCGTAAAGCAGTAAAACATAATTTTAAATAAAGTCAGTAGATGCAATAAAGTCAGTAAATCAGTAAAAACATATGAGTTAAAGCAGTAAATTGCAGTAAACAAAAGCATACTTAATCGCCCTCTGTTGCTAGGCATTTGCGCCATTGATTTTACTGTT
>JABUQX010021989.1:50000-60000 GCA_015478945.1 Trachelipus rathkii
GAGTCCCGATTAGAGGCGTACTTCCAGTATGGCACCTTCGCTAGTGCACATTTAACATTTCAACCGCTCTCATGTGGTCAACTTGAAGGCTTTGTTAATAGATTCAAATGCCTTAACACTACCTGAATATTATAACAACGACTTTTTTTATGCGCACAAGGAGGGTATGAATGTCAGCCCTTTACAAAAGCGCACAGGCGTGTATGGCACACATGCCAATACACACACTTCAATAATATACATAGAAATGCTCGAATACCAGAGCATATATACTATATATATATATATATATATATATATATATATAATTATACTATATATTTTATATATTATTATTATTATTTTTACAATATATATATATATTATATTATAAATATATATTAATTATTATATATATATAATTATATATATATTAATATATATTTCCTTTTTTTGTTTATTTTTATTTTACTTATTAGGAGAGAAAATGATTTGTCTTTGAAATGCAAATTTTTTTTCTTCAAATTTTTAAATTATTTATTGTTTTGCAGATCATCTGCTTAGAAAGCGATGTCGTAATTAATGTGTTTAGTATATATATTGTATATATTGTATATTATATATATATATATTATATATTCTATTTTATTATTATTATAATATTATTTTATATTATTATTATATTTATTATTAGTATATATTAATTAGTTTTTTTTCATTTATTTCCGTATTTTTATATTATTTTTATATATTATTAATTTATATATTATTATTTATATATATATATTATTATTATTTATTTTATTTATATATTTTATATTTATATCATTATATAATTATATATTAGTATATATATATTTATATTAATTAATATATATAGTATATATAATAATATAATATATAATATTATATATAATATATATATATATAATATTATATATATCTTTCTATAATTTTTACATGGTATCTCTTAGGTTTTGTAGAAAAGGAATACTCTATCATTTCTCTGAGGGGTTAACACGGGGGAAAACTAGAGGAAATCGAACTTAAGGCGCTATCCCAGAGTCCGCTCACCACGTGTTTTCGCAGTTGTGTTAGCCCTTGGCTCACTACTAAAAGTCTGTGAATCTTCTGAAATGCTACGCGGAGGATTGAACCAGCGTCCTCTCGCAAGAGAGTCGGCGAGTCACATATTGAGCCAACTGAGGCGTGTTTATATATAATATATATAAAATAGTATATTACTTATTATATATATATCTATAATATTATATATTATATATATATATATTATTATTTATATATAGATATATATAATGACTATATATATATTTATATTTATTATATATATATTTTTGTTATATATATATATACCTAAAAGTCTGTTGAATCTTTCGAGATATAATTAAATAAGTCCCATTATTTTTTATTATAAGCTATATATTCCCTCTTTATATTATATATAACTAATGTAGACATCAGCATTTACATACTTCGATGCAAACGTTTATTTGTACAATTTTTGATATGTAAGGAATTGTGTGTGATTTTTTAGTTCGGATCCTCGACTCTTCCCGGTCTACGTGAATCGGACATCAAAAATTTGTCGTCAGTAGGAGACATTTTTCTGTAATATTTACGCACTGCAGTTTACGGCATAGTGTATTACACAATCTCAATACACGCACATCACTACCAACACATGCAACAGAACAATCTATTCACACACAAATCACTCTTCTCATGCTTCTCGCATTTGGAAAAGGCCGCGTATTAGGATGCGAACCCACGCCCGTGGTGGCAAGCACTCCGATTGCGTTGCGCTGAAGCAGGGCTTGCTGTCGGACCTCAATATCCTTGCACTTAATATAATATATTTGCTTACTTCCCGTAGAGGTCAGAAACCATAAAACACACAAATACTTTACCCTGACCAAGAATTTCACGAATCAGGAAATTGAGGTAACTCCCATCTCAGGGAATTAAGAGGCTATGGTGAGACGCGTAAGACGCATGTTGAAATCATGAAAGATAGCGCCACAAACTTTCGAAGCTTGCGCATGCGCGAGTGTGGCGATATATGATATCGTACGGAAGCTCACCTATTTGTAACAGTTGAGGGTTCGTGGTCGTATTGTTGTAACGCACCTGGTAGTATTTCGTGTTTGTGTACTGTACTCTATAATATCGGTCATTACACAGTGGACAGCGTGTTTATCGTCCGCACCTATTGGAAAGCGGAGTCCATACAGGCGTGCCAGCGACAGTATACTGTACAGTTTGAGGTCCCGAAACCATATGCGAAGTCCTCCATTTTATCTCTGGTGAAGAAGTTCGAAACAACGGGAACATTGTTGATGTCCATATGGGAGAGGCCGTCCAAAACCTCCAAAGAGAAAGGTGTAGGATGTGAAAAATAGATTGCTGGCCTCCTCACGTAAGTCCTCGCGTAGACTGTCGCAGAAAAATGAGGGTTTTCAAAAGCACTGCCAACGTGCTGCAAAGGAAGCACTTGTCACCAAGATTCTCACGCACCGTACAAAATGTTATTAAAATTTTGACCATTACTTTCAGTTCTATAACCGCAAATCTGGGGCCGAGAATGCGAGTGGGACATATATATATATATATATATATATATATATATATTTATATAATTACTATATAATATATATAATATATTATATATATATATATATATCGAGTATACCGTATATATATTATAGATAGTATTATATATATATATTATATATATCATATATATATTATTATTTACTTCGAATCCGTTGAGAAAATATCTTACGTCCCACAGGAAATGCAGAGCTGAAAAAAATAAACTTCACATCTATATCAAAATCCGACATTAGTGTACTAAGGTAAAGAAGTGGCTAAATCTAGCCTCAGAGAAAAGTTTGTTCTAGATCTCGAATGGAATAAAAGTTCTGTTAGAATGCGCATTGACTTTAAATCCGAATCGGAAAAGCGAGCCACTCGAGGTCTCTTCAAATTAGGAGTTTTGCGACAAAAGTAATCAGAAAAGTAGTGTTATTTTGTAATAGCTATGCTATAAGGAAAGTGGCGAAATAGTTTAAATGATAATACGTAATGCATCTTTATCTAAAGATAAACAACATCGCTATACTATTCAAGCAAATGAATTAATGTGAAAAAGTTCTGAAGGAAACCGAAAACACTCAACTTCTTAAAAGCTAGTTTAATGAGAGGAACAATGTGATTCTCCCAAAAATGATCATGAGAAGAAGAAAATTCAACAATTTTAAAGATAGAAGAATGATGGAGTTTTGTCTTTTCAAATAATATTGTAATGTTGTGTGGAATATTTTTGAGGTATTGTAAGCAAACAATTTTTCTCTACCTCAATAAGAAAAACAAGGAAACTTTGAGCTCTGCAGTTCCAAGGCCACCATCCTATCATGAGTAGAATGTTTTTTTTTTCTTCTTTGAAATGAAAAAGAGAAAAGTAGGGATGAGATTAAATAGGTTATAGAAGGCCATTGATAAAAGGAAGAAGATTATGGGAAAAACACTTTCGGGAGTAACACTACTGATAGTTTAAGAGGATGAACAATGGTGTTTAAAACAGTAGCTATTGAGCTACCTGGAAGTAATCAAATAAAAGTTAAAGAGAGAAAAAGATAGACATCGAGAGAGTGAGAAGCTTAGAATTCAAAGCTGTGTGACAGACTCTAACTCAATCTTCCATTGTGTTCAGTACCAAGCAAATGATTCTTGGAAATCCCTAAGAGGTGAATTCAGACAAAGAGTTAGAGAGAAGGGAAAGAAGATCAGTTGAACGTTCTTTATACCCTGTTCAGACGATATTTGAAGAGTCTACAATTTACACCCAAATCCAAAATTCCGTTACTGGGAACGGAAATGGAATAAAATTCCTCGAGAAAACTAGGAAGTTTATCCCCTCTTTTCCAATTATTTTTTAGAAATTAATTTTTCTCCATGGAAAACACCTGCTTTGTCAGGGCCTAAAATATCTGAATAATTATTTAAACTATTATTTTATATTTCTAAAATAAATGATTTATTTGTTACAAAAAGTTCCCTAAAATTTTTTCTTATAATTTTTAAATTTTAATTAATTCCCTAACGCTTTCATAAATAGCCATCTTATATAGCACAACTTAACAGTGTGAATGCCGTGCCCTGTTTGTTGAGAATATCCTGAAACATTGAGAAGAGATGAAAACTTGCGCATTTTTCAGATGTAATTTTTCTATAGTGTAAATAGGTAGGGTATTACGAAAGCCACACTGGCAATATGAGACAAGATGAAATGATTTAAGACGTTTCCAAATCTTCTATCAAGGAAGGAAAATGTTTTATTTGAGGAAGGGGGGGAGTCAAACAGGTCATATCAATAGGGTGATGATAATAAGAGGCTTGGTAGGGATCCCTCTATTTCGTAGCAGATTGAATGACTGCACTCTTGCAACAGGAAGTAAAGGGCAAACTTATTTCGCAGAAACAGTTATCAAGTTAGAGTAAAAAGCTAAAAAGTATAAGTTTTGAAAAACACAAGATGGGTACCTTTCTGGAAATAATCCTTCTCAGTTCATACTATTAAACTGAGACAGAGCAGAATTAACATATTTGGAAGAAAGTAGAATAACATGCATAAATTTGTTAGATGAAAGTGGAGAAAGAAGAATAGCATCGAAATCGTCTAAAGTAGAATTAGAAGCAAAGGTTTGTAAACAGGTTTAGTTTTAGCAGATGGTAAATCATCAGTTTTCTGTCGGAAGAAAAAAGAAGGAAGGAGAAAAAAACAAAGTTAGAATTTTTTATTTTTAGTGATGGAGAGAAGAACAGAAATGATTATTGTATTTTCTACGAAGAAAAGAGCTTTTTATATGGCACAGAATAGCTTCTGCATGATTCTGATATGGAAATTAAGAAATATGCGAGTTTTGGCGGTTTTCTTGTATAGAATACTACAGGAACAAAAAAATAAAACCATTGATTTTGAATTGAAAGGAAAGAAAACGAAAGATGTGCCTCTATGCCAGGGAATATCACATCGGCTATACGTTCTATGAACTGAAAGACCACACCCGCCGGAGGAGTAGTCGCTATAATAGAAATCAAAAAGTTCGAACGTAAATCGGACCAGTTAACAGTACTGGAAAGCAAATAACTTTCCCTCGTTGTTGGTTTTTCTGAAAGACTTGAAAAGATAGAGCAAGATACGGAGTTGAGAAAGTGGTCAGAGAAACCCGGAAGAGAAAAAAAGAAGAGTTTAACAGTAAAAGAAGAAAGATTGGAAGTTAAGAAAAGATTTGTATGTTAGATTCATCAATAAGACAGTCAGGGATACAGATATTTATTTATTAGGATTGTTTTGTATAGAGGAGAGTTCTCCAATTATATCTTCAGAACTAGAGTTCCCAATGTATATTTAAAATCTTAAAAACTTTTCATTAAATATATAATATATATATATATATATATATATATAGTATATATATATATATATATATATATATAATATATATATATATATATATATATATATATATATATATATATATATATATATATAGTTATATATATAAAGAAGTTATTTATATATATATATATATATATATATATATTTATATATATATATATATATATATATATATATATATATATATATATATATATATGTTATATATATATATATACATATATTGTTGTATTAGTTATATATATATATAAAGAGTTATATATATATATATATATATATATATATATATATATATATATATATATATATACAATTGATCAATTCACAACAGCTACTTTTTGTTGAATTTAGATGTTGAACATTATTAAAATATCAAATCTACTGAATTTTGGCATTAGAACCTGAAATTGTTCCCACGGTACTATTTATGAAAACCATTTGAAACCAGGATCTGCAGAGCCTGTAATTATGGGTTTAGGCGAACACAGGTTCAGAGTCGTTGAAAACCATCCACCGTTGAAGTCGTCCGAGCGAAGAAATACCTATTGAACATTTCCAATAGGTTTAGGACATTTAGGTTGAACTGGAAACATTTGCACTTCAGTACTCAATAGTTCACCCATTCAACGACTTATTCATACAAAGTTTAATTTCAGGGTCCGTTAAATCTTACAGTTGGAGTACTCACTTCAGCCTTAGTAAGAACTCAGAATATTACACTTTATGCATCTACGCAATATATATTTTTTTAATTTTTAAAATACCAACAAATCACATGGCCTAAGAGGTGCCCGTGAGGAGGGGCAGAATCAAATGATCGCAATTAATACACTCCTCTCCTATTATCGATTTATGGTTGACACTACAAAGAAGCTACATACTTGATCTGATGTACGATCTTCCTTTTTCATTGATTTCCTCATTTGCTGTTTTTATTCATATGTATATCCACTTTATTGAACATCTTCTCACTTCCTCTTGACCTTACTTTAATCTTAACTGAAACTCGTGTTTGAGAGCTTTGACAGGAACCCAACTCTGTCCCCTCTTCCTCCATCATCAGGTTTCATTCAAAAGCGGATGTTATGAATATGTGGGTAACGATATTGTCTGTTCTAATGTTACTGATTTAGAGTCTTCTGCATTTTATGATTTAGGTTTTCTCCAAGACAAAATTCTTAAAGTTATTTATCTCCTAACTTTGCTGACTATTCAGAATCCTTTTACTAAATAAATCCCTAAAATAAAGCATACCTTCCTCTTCCCTATCTCGTGATAAGTATAATGAATTTTACTACCAATTCTTTAGACCTAACCTTGAAGAGTTTTTGCAACTCCCTATTAGTACCCCCGATGGTTTTGGAGATGAACACGGTATACCAGACCATTTTTAGCTACAACCATTGTGCCTAAGACTATTATACGTTTTCATAATCTGGGTTTGTTCAAAACTATTTCATCTTTAGATCTATCTTTTCAAGCCTTCATTTGGAATAGCCCCCACCTTCGGAGGTACCCTTTCTTATATTTTCATGCTTCAAACAAGTCGGACTCGCAGTCGAGCTTCATCAAATATCTTTGGAATGATTTTTTCTCTATCATGGAGACTTACATTATATTTGCTTCCCCTTTATCTAATAAAATTCAAAGAAATTTAAACGGTATAATACATGCGTCTTGTAACTCGTACAAAAGAAACATCCAAAAATAACTTTTAAATTACGTTATATAAGGCACAATATTAGATTTTTCTAATGTATTGGTCATAAAACTTATATATTATACTGTTTATTTCTTCTAGAGATGGGATTAATGCTAGTTCTGAGTTTAGTTCTTATAAGTTTTATAATTCTGACTGAATTTTTCCCGTGTTTCTCAAACTTGTACTTCCGAGCTTTCACTTTGCCATGATAAATAAACTATTCAGCCTCTGCCTCTCACCTTCGGCATATCTTCCTGCTGGCGGAGTCCGCTCATTTGACCCGTGTCAAAATAAGTAGGGGAATTCTCTAAACTTTTGAGCTATCAAACAATTCCCATTGCCTTAACCCTTATTCGTTTCAAAGTTTTCGAAACTAGTATAATAATTGGAAAATCGTAATGGTTTTCTTAAGGAAATCTCTTTATTTTTCTCTAAATATTGGTCAGTGCCCTTCGACATTTCGGTAAATCTTTTACTGTGCCGATGGTACAATCAAAACTATATGATTTCTAATCTCTTTTTCGGCATCTAACATTCTCTTTAATTTCATTATCGTTCGATATATAGTAGTTGTTTTTGATGGTCACCATTAATCATTTAAGTCTATTAATACTAAATGGTATTATTTCTCATGATACTGTTCTATTCTCTTGTCACTGGCTACTTTTCATCTGTGACCAATCTATCTGACCACTATTCACTCTTAAGCTCATTTTCATTTTCTCTTAATACCATTATACCGATTATTTCGCATTTTATTGGATTTTTTTTCATTTGAAAATTCCCATTAACTAAAAACTAAAAACAGCTGAAAAACAAACTACCTTTTATTCATTTTCCTAATATTTCTTATTGGAGAAGAGAAAAAATGTTTTCAATGAATTGGAAACTCAGCTATCAATCTTTTATTCACCATAATCTTACACGTAAGTTCATTGTCTTCAAAAACAAACAACTCAAACCTTTCTCATTCTTAATATTATTGGTACCGTACTCCTTTTCTCGGCTTGAAAGAGGTTGAATGTTCTGAGTCACCTTCAAAACCTATTCACAATAATAATCGCTCAGCACTCTATATGAGCGTATTTCTCGTACTAATTCTCCTGTTAATTTGCTAATTTTGCATTTAACTATTTATCTCTAGTTACTTTCACCTACTATATTCTCTGGCTTTTCATTTTAAAAGCGGAGTTCTTAGTATTCTCGACTTATATCAACTTTATCGCCTCTCTCACTTTTTAAAATTCGTCTTCCTACTATTCATCCAAATGTCTTAATCTTTTTTACATTCTACTTCTTCTTCCTAACGCTATACCTATTTATTTTGATATCTCTCTAGTCTATAATCCTATCTTTTTCCAATTTTATTTTATCGTTCTCTTTTTTTCCACATCTTAGTTCTTTCCTAATTTTCATTAGTTTAGTTTTTCTTTCTTATCCCTTTCTTTTCTTTTTTTATCTTATTTCTTATACTCCAGTTCATATATGTATCGCTAATCTTTCTATTTCATTTAGGAAACTCGTATGCATTCGTCTACTTTCACCCCATATCGTCGTATCCCCTTCTAGTATTTTCCTAGTCTCTATGTAGTTTTAAAATGATTATGTGATAATATTTAATTCCTCTATTTATTATATTTTTATTTTTTTTTTTTATTCTTTTATTACATTTTATACTTATTTTTACTTACTTTTCCTTCTATTATCTTTTTTATTATTCTATTATTTATTTATATTATCTATGAATACTAACTATGTATTAAGACGAAATAGATTTTATTATAATAATTCCTTTATATCCTAACGTTCTTTGCCAATAAACGAGCCCATTCAAGATTTGGCAAAATCTTATATTGATTATTTTTCCTTTATTACGTAGATACCTATTTATTATATTCAATTATTTATTATATTATGGTTTTTGTCTGTTATACAATTTGCAGTGTGCCATGGAAACGAGTCTATTATGTCGTGTGATAAGAGACTTCTCTCAGTTTTCATGTTCGATTGTAGTTTTGACTTTTGCCTGTTCTAGTCTCGTATATCGACCTTCTATCTGGTCAAGTTTCCGTGCGTTAGGTTTCGGACCACATCCATGCAAGGTCGATACTCGAGATATCGTCCATTGTATAACTTCCAATGAACACATGGAAGCCGGTAATAATGTTCAATTAATAGACAGTGTCAAATTAATCATAACTGATTTTATGCGGTTTTACATGAATAATTAGAAATATCGAGGCTATGTGTCTAAATATCGAATATTAATTAGTTTATTCGTACTTTCAGAGTTTCCTTGCTATTGATATCTATTTAATAGATATCTTAAAGCTAGCTAAGCCTTAGCTTTTTGCTTCACATGGCTTTATCATTTATATTCAGGTTTATAAGTCAGTCTTAAGTTGAAGATTGACTCACGTTTCACACTTTTATCATATAATTCTTTTTTTACTAGTAATTAATTATTTAGCTATTATTAATTATAAGTATATATTTATTATTTATAATATTTCTTTATTTGTTTATTAGTGGTTTATCCTTTTATCTAAACTATTTAATTAATTTATATTTACTTTTATTTATTCTTATCCAAGATTATTTGGTTTATTATATTATTTATTTCATTTTTTTATTAACATACTATATATTTAATATTATACTAAACTGGATTTTTTTTTTTTTTTCTAACTTATATGACTACTATATATATTAATAAATTTATTTAATATATACGGCCATAGCCTATGTAGAATATTCTTGCTAATTCTGTGACAGGCATCATTCTGAAAATATTTTTTTTTTCTGAATTCAATTAATATATATATTGTCTAAGTTCT
>JABUQX010021989.1:65000-80000 GCA_015478945.1 Trachelipus rathkii
CATCATAGAGGAGAATCTAGACGTTATTTGCTTTACTGAAGCATGAGTTAATGAAACATTTTGTTGGGACTCCTTTTATAAATATGAAATAAGTCGAGCATTCATTTTACCTACAACCTTCAGGACCAACCGCCTTCTTATTGTTAATCTCAGATAGAGCAGATACAACATCTTTATTGGTTAAAGAGAGGCAGAGAGGAGGAATAGTTCCGGATTCATCTAGAGTAGAATCAGAGGCAAAAGCTTGAGTAAACAGTTCAGCTTTAGCAGGGTCAACCCAAGGTTTATCAGTTTTAGTTCAAGGGAAAGAGAATGGAATATATATATATATATATATATATATATATATATATATTATATATATATATATAATATATATTATATAATATAATATTATATATATATATATATTATATATATATATATAATATATATAATATATAATATATATATATTATATATATATATATATATATTATATATAATATATTATATATATACTTAGGAGGAGTGAAAAACAAAAACTTTAGAAATCGAAATCCGCCTGAGGTGCAAAAAGTCTCGGTTAGGTATCTTAAGAAAACATGTCCAAAATTGAGCAATTTTGGATGAGGGGATTTACTCCCTCATCACCCCCAAATTTTGAAAATGGGGTAATTTTGCTCATTTCTTCAATTTTCTCTTAAAGTATTTATTTGTCGAAATTTTATGTTAAATAACTTTTATAGCTCACTTTAAGAGAAAAAGAATGATACCAAAACCAAGCCAATCGGATTGTTCGTTTGGAAAATACGCGTAGTTTAAAAAGGAAATATGCTCGTTCAAGAACATCTTAGGCTCCTTTTGAATAATAAAAATTTCCTTCTCTCTCTCTCTCTCTCTCTCTCTCTCTCTCTCTCCTCTCTCTCTCTCTCTCTCTCTCTCTCTCTCTCTCTCTCTCTCTCTCTCTCTCTCTACTCTCTCATATATATAATATATATATAATATATATATATATATATATAATATATATATATATATATATATATATATATATATATTATATATATATATATATATATATATATATATATAGGTTCGTGTGCGTGTTTAAGCTTTTACGCACATGTCAGTATAGAAGTGTTACTTTGATGGACGAAAAGATTTATATACTATCCTAGAACTGTGTTAGGAGAACATATAGTACTAATTTTGGAACCGGGCTCATTATATATAGACCATATTGTATCAAAATTTGGCCAATTAGCAGATATTTCTTCTGGTATTTTATTACACTTCAAGAAATATATAATCAGTCTCGATGATTTAGCTGTTTTTGGTTGTGACAGAACAAATGTAAACGTTGGAGTGCATTAAGGTATTATTAGGTTTTTAGAAGAATTTTTATAACATCTACTTCAGAAGTTTATTTGCCTTCTTCTTACAAATGAATTACTACTGAGCCATTTATTCACACATATCGATGGAGCAACAAAGAGCCCTTCCAGCTATTCAGGTAAAATCAGTAATGAATTAAAGAAGTTTGAAAATTTTCCAGTCATTAAATTTAAGCCTATAAAAATGCAGAAATTGCCTCATCAGGAAGATATCGATTTGAGTACAGATCAAAAATTACTGTTACTTTATTGCCAAGGATTTGATCTGGTATAATATATAATAATCTATCTCAAAAGAATGCCAGGTGAAATATTACATTCTCGATGGCTAACTACAGTTATTAAAATCCTTAAATTGTATGTTTTTAAAATGAATCCATCTGAAGGGCTTATTACCCTAGCGACATTAGTCATCAGAGTATACGCTCCCTGTTGGTTCTTGATTAAAGCTACTCTCTCTTGCATCTACGGCCCAAGGCATGTTCTTAATATGATTACATTTTCAAGATACCTACCATTACAACTACAAAATATTATAGACCCTGTAATTCAGAGAAATGCTGATTTTGCTCACCCTGAAAATATTCTGATAAGCATGCTGTGGGATGAAAGCTTGCAATACAAAGAATTATTTCAGTACGAAAGCATAATGAGAAAAAACCATTTGAACTAAGGAAGTTTCTAATACCGGAAATCAACTTCCAAGCATAAGATTATACCGATTTAATATTTTGGCAAAATTACCAGATGACAGAGCCTTCTTTGTTTCTATTCACGGATACAGAAACTTTAAAAGTCTGCCTTAAAGATGATAATATTTTAAACATACAATATGCGAAATTTCCTTGTCATTCACAGAACGTCGAAAGAGCTGTTCGATTAGTAACCGAAGCTTCTAATTCAGTTTTTGGTGAAGAAAATCGAGAAGGATTTATTCGTGTCAGAATGAAATCCAGAGAAGCAATAAAAAAAAATTACTCCAAAAGACAGTTTATGAACTAGATTTATAAAGAAAACAAGCTGGTGGGAGGGTGTTTGGAAGTCGAAATGCAACTACCTCCTTGCGGTGAGTTCTGGGTAGCTTGATTTAAGATAGCGAAAAATTCATATATATATATATATATATATATATATATATATAGATATATATAGAAATATATATTATATATAAATAAATATATTATATATATATATATATATATATATATATATATATATATATATATATATATATATATATATAGAGAGAGAGAGAGAGAGAGAGAGAGAGAGAGAAGGAAATTTTTATTATTCAAAAGGAGCCTAAGATGTTCTTGAACGAGCATATTTCCTTTTTAAACTACGCGTATTTTCCAAACGAACAATCCGATTGGCTTGGTTTTGGTATCATTCTTTTTCTCTTAAAGTGAGCTATAAAAGTTATTTAACATAAAATTTCGACAAATAAATACTTTAAGAGAAAATTGAAGAAATGAGCAAAATTACCCCATTTTCAAAATTTGGGGGCGATGAGGGAGTAAATCCCCTCATCCAAAATTGCTCAAATTTTGACAGTTTTCTTAAGAGACCTAACCGAAACTTTTTGCACCTCAGGCGATTTCGATTTCCTAAAATTTTGATTTTTCACTCATCCTAATTATATATATAATTATATATTAATATATATATAAATATATTATATAATATTACATATAATATATATATATATATTATATATATATATATATTATATATATATATATATATATATATATATATATATATGAAAATAATCCTTAATTTGTTTTCGAAGAAAAGTGCAAAAATGACTTTCGTTTAAAATTAAATTGATTTATGAGTGCTTAATATAAATATTTTTGCTCAAAAAATTTATAAGAACATTAATATAAGTGATGTAAATATTATATAAAAAAATAATTTAAATTTTGATTATAAAGCTAAAAAAAAAAAGTTAACCAAGCAAAACTAAAAAAAAACGTAGTTTTTATTGTTTTTTTTAAACATTGTTTTTTGATTTTTTTTTCTTAAATAAACACGGTTTTTGCAAACCTTCTTGGTTTTCCTACTGAAAAATCTTTTTGGCCTCTTGCCAAAAACATCCCTAGCAGCTTCTGTAAATCTGCCTTTCTTCTTCTTATTCGTTCTCATGCTTCTGCTGCTAATACTCCAGCTGAAAGGGTCAATCTCTTTGGCCTCCTATTTTTCTCTAATTCAACCCTGGGCGACTCTGGCAATCCTCCTCATATCCCTCTTAGGTGTCCTACGCCTTTAACTGTGATTAAATTTGATCGGGTGCATGGGCTATTGAAATCTATGAATGAGCTGCCCGGATGCCATTCCCCTTAAAGTTTCGGGGGAGTGTGCTTCTGATCTGACACTTTCCCTCGTTTAACTATGTTCTCTATTCCTCAATACTATCACTTTCCCTCAGTGTTGGGAGCAGGCATATGCCCAGCCTATCTCGAAGTTTGTTTTCTATCTAAGATCTTTGAAACCCTTCTCAACTCTCATTTTTTAGATCATCTGGAATTCCACCCCTTCTTTTTGATCATCAGTATGACTTTCGGCGCTTTATGTCGACTGGTGATATACTTTCTTATCCAACCGACTGAAGGTTTCCGCTATTATGAAATATAGGAACTATGGGGAGACTTGTGTGTGTAGGAGCTTGACATACATAAGTTATTTGACCGGATATAGCACGCGTCAGTACTATCCAAGTATTTTCTTTTTGCTTACTTACTAGTATGTCTAGCTTTCTTTCAAGTCTCTCAATATCGGCTGTTGCTGATATGGCGACTTCTTCCTTCCCTGTCAATAGTGGTGCTCCTCAGGGTTTTGTCTTATCTCCTACTTTGTTCTTACTTTTCATTAATATCTTAGCTGCTCATCAATTTTATCCATTCATATGCCGATGACTTGACCTTCCATATTTCAACTCATTTCAAATATGTTCCCTCTTTTGCTTCTAGATTTCCATCACTTCTTAATCTTTCCAATTCCATTCTCATTGATCTGGATAGAATTTTCCAGTGGGGTTGTTTCAACCTTGTGAAATTCAGCTCTTTTAAAACCCCAACTTCTACAAATTTCCCTCTCTAAAACACCTTCTAACTTTCTTATCTTTTTCGAGGGTTCTCCCGTCCGTCTCTCCTGTTGACAATATAAAAATCTTTGGCCTTATCATACACAAAAAAAATGTCTTGGAAACCTCACATCACATTGATTGCTAGGGCGTCCTCAAAAAAGCTGAGAGTTTTTAGATTGCAAGACTTTTGCTCATCTTCTGAGTTACTCTATATACAAGGGTCTCATCGGACCTTGTATGGTGTATTGCTTTTATATCTGGAGGCGAGGAGGGGGGGGCCTCCAGATTCAGTTGGCTATTGAATAGGGTTGAGTCAAAAGGCCAAAAGGCCAAAAGGCTTATAATCTGTTAAGTACTTCAAACTGACTTGACCCTCTATCTTTAAGACGAGTCGCTTGTGCTTTTTCTCTTTTCTATATGTACCACAGCGGCAAATGTTGGAAGGAGCTGACCATTCTTGTGCCACCATTTTTACGACGCCCTCGTAGCACAAGGAGTGCAGCAGTGTCGGGATATGAATTTTGTGCTGACATTACCAACTCCAAGCTTGCTCACTGTGGTGCTTCCTTCTTTCCTGCCACCTTTGTTTTATAGAATTTTCTTCCATCTTCTGTGTTTCCTGCAGAATTTAATCTCCCTCACTTTAAGTTCTGCGTCTGTGCTCAACTGCGCAATTTGAGCAAGATGATGAAATTATGTATGCTTTAATTTTTGACATTCATATTTTATTTTACACCCTCTCCTTGAACAGGGCTCTGTCCGAGGGCGGTGTTGATAACTGTAAAATATATGAATACAGTATTTCCATATATAACTATAAGATTTGATTTTAACCTACCCTTTTTATATCAAGCCTTACTAACTTTAAGTTATTTCGAAGTCAGCACGATTACTAGCGTACTTTAATCATTTAGTCACACTGCTCATGTTCAAAGATCACGATTAATATAATTTAATATAAATTCATCATAATTAATTTTTAACTTATAAATTGTTTTCCTTAACTTGAATTCTTTTTTTGTAGATCCTTATGTCAAGGTTTCACTTTTATGTCAAGGAAAAAGAATAAAGAAGAAAAAAACAAGTGTTAAAAGGGCCACACTGAATCCTGTCTATAATGAATCTCTAGTGTTTGACGTCCCAAATGAAAATATTCAAGAAACAACACTCTTGGTTAAGGTTCTTGATTATGACAGGTAGGTTGAAGTATATTGTAGTGCCATAGAAAAACAACGATGCAAGTTCAGTGAAATACATAAAGTTCAGTGAAATGTTTAAAGTTCAGTGAAATACATTAAGTTCAGTGAAATATTTAAAGTTCAATGAAATACATAAATCACTTGCATTATTTTTTTTTATAGAGTAGCGATATGTTTAATATTCATCACATATACAAATTGCTTTATTCAACTTCTATTATCTATTATATCCTATTGTAAATCAAAGCTTCACGTATGACAAATATAGCATCAAGCAAATTATGATGTAAATAATTCTTTAGTTACTAAGTAGAATCAAAATTTATCTTGTAAATTTGATAGACTCAATCATACGCTTTTCATACCTAAAGAGATACTTATAAATTATTCCGTTATAGTTGATCGTTGTAATAATAATAATATTAATAATAATAATAATAATAATAATAATAATAATAATAATAATAATAATAATAATAATAATAATAATAATAATAATAATAATAATATAATAAAAAATAATAAATAATAATAATAATAATAATATAATTTTTAATAAAAATAAAAGATATAATAGTAAAACAAGTTATATTAGTAGTAACAGTATCAATACAGTCATTACAAACAATGAAACCAAACATAATGCTATTTCATATCCTAATAATGATAATTGTATAATAACGATGGCATCAATCATAACAGTAATGACAGTAGTATCTGTACGAATGAAATTAATAACAACACCACTACCACCACTACTAATACTACCACCACTTCTACTACTAACCAGTATAATAATAATAATAATAAATAATAATAATATAATAATATAATAATAATAATATAATAAATAATAATAGTACGAAATAGTCATTTTACTGACAAAATAATAATCAAAAAAAATCAAATCAAAAATATTCTGTCCATGATATACGATTACATGGTTGTGTTACATATTTTTTTAATACAAAATATAAATAGATGAGAAAAGGGAACTAGGGGGAGCGTTTCGTCCATTGAGCCAACTAATAATAATAATAATCATAATAATAATAATATATAATAATATAATAATATAATAATAATAATAATAATAATAATAAATTAATAATAATAATAATAAAATAATAATAATAATAATAATAATAATAATAGCATCAATATTATTAATAATAATTATAATAATAATAATAATAATAATAATAATAATAATAATAATAATAATAATAATAATAAATAATAATAATAATAATAATAATAATAATAATAATAATAATAATAATAATAATAATAATAATAATAATAATAATAATAATAATAATAATAATAATAATGCAAAAAAAAAAATTATTTCCAGTGCCACAACACAGAATTTTTTCTTTCAAAATTTAGCAGATTAAACTATTGAAATATTTTTTACTTCTGTTAAACCTATGAGAATTAAGAACTAACTACACTTCTTTAAAAAAAAAATTATTCTAACCTTTCTCTTGTAAATCTCAACTGACGGCGTTCTATCTATTTCCAGTCAAAATTAAATTACAATAACTTCTCCCTTCACAATCAGCTTTGTTGATTAATTTTCTTTCCTGTGAAGACAGAAAAGTCGAATTACTGCAAAGCTAAATCTACATCTGCTAAATATTGAAACAAAAAAATATCTTAGCTATATTATTTTATGAAAAAAATTTATATTTAATGTCATTCATAATTATGTTTAAGTCATAGTGCGTTTTATTTCCATTTTTTTTTAACCTAATAACTTTTTCTCCTACGAGCAATTGTTTAAAAGCTATAAACGAAGATGTTTTATGATGTTATTGTAATTGATTAGCATTTTCTGTAAATTAAAGTTTTAAAATATTTTTTACTACTAAGTGAACTAGTTATAAAAATGTTGATTGGCTGGAACTCCAATTTCACATTTACGCATTCCTAGATCCTGAAAGATATAAAACGGTAAAATATTCGAATTCATTTATTTTTTTGAATCAACAAAAGTAACCGGCAATAGAGTTTGGTTTAAAAATAAAATTTAAAAGTAATTACATAATAATAACCATCATGTCTTAAAAATTGTTTGTTTTTCTTTTTCAGAGTTGGCTCAAATGAACTTATGGGAGTTGTGGTTATCGGAAGTCAGGCAATGGGTCAAGGAAGAGACCACTGGATTGAAATGCTAGAAAGCTCAAGATACCCAATAGCACAATGGTATACGCTCATGGACAGCGTACCAAATACCATTCCAGTAACGCCTGTAAACTTGACAGCTCCATTATCATGTTTGTCTTCAACTTAAATGTGACCATTCAGTGAAGAGTGTCTACAAGAATACGAAATTTCATTTGGTTTCAGAGGTTTACGGTTGTCATCAATGAAGCATTTAGGACTGAATACAAATAACAATCGATTGTGACAAATGAAATTATACTTTCTTCTGTTTCCACATTTCTTAAAAGAAACGTTAGAATTTTAGAATTACCAACTGAAACATTGCGATTTTCGGAATTGGAAACCAGCTGAAAATATCGCGCGTTATGGAAATCAATAGTTTTTCATATTTTTAAACAAAATAATTGAATTACAGATTTACGAACTGAAATGAAACATTAAATTTTGAGATCAATCATGTTAGTGAAAATACTGAATTTGTATTTCTGTTTGTTTTCCATCAGGGAAAATAGAAAACTAAGTGTCAGAACATCAATAGAATATATTTTAGCTACAATATAGAAAGAAAGCTTTGAGATCAATAGCATTCCTCTACTCTTCAGTAGTGAATTGTATAAGATAGATGTATATATATTACTGAAATATTTAGATTAATTGGGCTACTGGCTCCGGAGACGATAAGCTATAAATAAAGAAATAAAAAGATTATAAACGCAGGACAAACTTTTTCCAATATCGAAAATTGTGCAACAAAATCAATATTATCATATGCATTATTACATATTATTGAAACAATGCATCAGATATTTATACATTAGACAAATTAAAAAAAATATGAATTTTTAAAATTTTAACAATTTATTCCCAGCATGTATAAATTTTAATTGCAATAATGATACAATAATACATGTCTGAAGTAATATCAAAAATTTCTATTAAAAAAAAATAATAATAATTTCATATAAGGACGTTTTAGGCCTTGCGTGAAAAAATGCCGTATAATATCCTTGTTAATTTAGACCAAGGGTCATAACCATTATAAATCCTACTTTTAATAACTATAATTTAATGATAAAATGAATTCAACTTTGGTTGTTATTTGATGAGTCTTCTCTATTTAGTCTGGTTAAAGAGGACAACATAAGGGAGTATAACGGGGTGAAGTAGGAGTTATAGGACTCCCTTAAACCCCCAATAAGAAGAAAATAAAAGAAAATAAAGAAAATATTGGTCTGAAGTCCCCCTCCCTGTACTATTTATATCAATCTACAAATGATTTTAATGGAAGACAACTTACAATACCTGCAATTAAAAGTTGCCCGATAATAATTGTAATTAAAAAGCACTTTTTCTCTTTATCAAATAATTAATTTTGAGTAATTTCCGGAGATTTCATAATTGTAAATTCCCATTTAAATTAAAGAAAATATATAATATTTACAAAACTTTTCCTCGTCGATAATTACTAATAATAATAATAAATAATAATAATAATTAATAATCAATAATAATAATAATAATAATAATATAGTAATAACTCTAATAACTATAATAATTAATAATAATTAATAATACATAAAAATAAAAATATAAAAAATAATAAACACTAATATCTGAATATCATCATGATAATAATATGACAAACATTGATAAAGAATACTAATAATACATAATAATTAACAATATAATATTAAAATAATAATAATAATACATCAAGTAATAAGTAATAATAATAATCAATAATAATAAAAATAAAATAAGACATAAAATAAAATAAGATAATAATCAATAATAATAATAAATAATAATAATACATCATAATCAATAATCAAATAATAATAATTAATAATAATCAATAATCAAGCTCGACATTTAATAATAAAAAATATAAAAATAATCAATAATGAATTAATAATCAATAATAATAATAATAAGTAATAATAATGATATAATAATAATAATCACAATAGGCAAGAAGTAAATAAGATAGATAAATATATACCTAGATAGATAGATAGTAGATAGATAGCCTCAGACTAGATAGATAGATAGAATAGATAGATAGCATATTATATGTAAATAATATTTACGAAAAATGCCAGTGTCTTAGAAATGGGCCTATATTTTATTTTTAAAATTTGTTTAGTTAATTAAAAAAATTCAGCTTCATAATTTTTGTAGAAATCATAGGAAAAGTATAATAATAATAATAATAATGAGATACAATAATATAATAATAATAATCAATAATAATTTAATAATAATAATAATAATAACTAATAATACATATAAATAATAATAATAGATCAATAATAATAATAATAAATAATAATAAAAAAAAAAATAATAATAATAATAATAATAATAATAATAATAATAATAATAATAATAATAATAATAATAATAATAATAATTTCGAATAATAATAATAATAATAATAATAATAATAATAATAATAATAATAATATAATAATAATAATAATGTGGAAAGTATAAAGATGTAATAAGGTACATGTTTTACGAAAATGAAAACAAAATAACAGAGCAACTAAATATTATATATACTCCGTACATGATAACACTCATACCGCATATCACGCTATATATCACTTAGCTGTACATTCATATCTGATGTAGTTATTTTGCTCCATATCTCAGCTATAGTGTTAACTATATAGCTTATTCTCTATGATATTATAGATATATAGCTATTGCTATATTAGCTGTTTTATCTATGTAGCTATAACTAGTTAAGTGTTTTAGTTATCTACATTGTTGACGATAATTTACAACTAAGTAAATGATTATTTTAGTTCTAAGGTATAGCCATTTTAGCTCTATAGGGCAACAGTCATTTTTATGTAGCTTTTCTTGTAGTGACATGCATACACTGCTGTCCTTGCTTTTCGTGACACGCATTCCCTGCTATCCTTGCTTTTAGTGACACGCATTCCCTGCTGTCCTTGCTTCTAGTGACATGCAAACTCTGCTGTATCTGCTTTTAGTGACACGCATTCCCTGCTGTCCTTGCTTTTAGTGACGCGCATTCCCTGCTGTCCTTGCTTCTAGTGACACGCTTTCCATGCTGTCCTTGCTTCTAGTGACACGCATTCCCTGCCGTCCTTGCTTTTAGTGATACGCATTCCCTGCTGTCCTTGCTTCTAGTGACACGCATTCCTTACTGTCCTTGCTTTTAGTGGCACGCAATCCCTTCTGTTCTTTCTTTTAGTGACATGCATTCCCTGCTCTCCTTGCTTTTTAGTGACACGTATTCCCTGCTGTCCTTGCTTCTGGCGACATGCATATCTTGCTGTCCTTGCTTTTAGTGACGCGCATTCCCTGCTGTCCTTGTTTCTAGTGACACGCATTCCATGGTGTCCTGCTTCTAGTGACATGCATACCCTGATGTCCTTGCTCTTAGTGACACGCACTCCCTGCTATCCTTGCTTCTAGTGACACGTATTCCCTGCTGTTCTTGCTTCTAGTGACATGCATACCTTGCTGTCTTGGCTTCTAGTGACACGCATTCCCTGCTGTCCTTTCTTCTAGTGACACGCATTCCCTGCCGTCCTTGCTTTTAGTGATACGCATTCCCTGCTGTCCTTGCTTCTATTGACACGCATTCCTTGCTGTCCTTGCTTTTAGTGGCACGCAATCCCTTCTGTTCTTGCTTTTAGTGACACGCATTCCTTGCTCTCCTTGCTTTTTAGTGACACGTATTCCCTTCTGTCCTTGCTTCTGGTGACATGCATACCCTGCTGTCCTTGCTTTTAGTGACACGCATTCTCTGCTGTCCTTGCTTCTAGTGACATGCAAACCCTACGGTCCTTGCTTTTAGTGAGACGCATTTTCTGCTGTCCTTGCTTCTGGTGACATGCACACCCTGCTGTCCTTGTAGGTATCATAAGGAACGACTGCGATTTCGATCCCCTTCAAAAATATGTTAATCACTAATATTTTAGTTTAAAAGTGACTTTACTAGATATATTCATGCACACAAAAGGAAATTGCACTATTTGAGGGATTTAGGGTCCTCAAAACCGGTGTCAAAATTAAAGATTCAATTCATTTTGACAACTGTCTTGAAAAAATAGAATAAAAAGAAATATTTCTCATTTGAGCAGGTTCATTAGACTGTTATTATTTAGCCAATTACAATTTTTAGTTGTTGCCATTTCTAGCAATTTTTATCTAAACTCAAGTTTCTATCATCTTCTTTAATGTTTTCATTGTTGTCAAAATATAGGAACGTTTTGTTTTCCAGAACTATTTTATTTTCAGTTTCTGATATCTTTAAGATGTTATTTTTATGTAGCTTAACAGTAATTTTTATGTAGCTTTTCTTGTAGTGACATGCATACACTGTTGTCCTTGCTTTTAGTAACACGCATTCCCTGCAGTCCTTGCTTTTAGTGACACACATGCCCAAATGTCCTTGCTTTTAGTAACACGCATTTCCTGCTGTACTTGCTTTTAGTGACACGCATTCCCTGCGGTCCTTGCTTTTAGTGACACGCATTCCATGTTGTCTTTACTTCTAGTGACACACATTCCCTGCTGTCCTTGCTTTTAGTGACACGCATTCCCTGCTGTCCTTGCTTATAGTGACATGCATTCACTGCTGTCCTTGCTTTTAGTGACACGCATTCTCTGCTGTCCTTGCTTCAAGTGACAAGCATTCCTTGCTGGTGTTGCTTTTAGTGACCGGCGTTTTCTGCTGTCCTTGCTTCTAGTGACACATATTCCCTGCTGTCCTTGCTTTTAGTGACACGCATTCCCTGCTGTTCTTGCTTCTAATGACACGCATTCCCTGTTTTCCTTGCTTTTCGTGACACGCATTCCCTGCTGTCCTTGCTTCTGGTGACATGCATACCTACTGTCCTTGCTTTTAGTCACACGCATTCCCTGCTGTCCTTGCTTTTAATGACACGCCTTACCTGCTGTCCTTGCTTCTAGTGACAAGCATTCCTTGCTGTCCTTGCTTTTTGTGACATGCATTCCCTGCTTCTAGTGACACGCATTCCTTGCTGTACTTGCTTTTCGTGACACGCATTCCCTGCTATCCTTGCTTTTAGTGACACGCATTCCCTGCTGTCCTTGCTTCTAGTGACACGCATTCCCTGCTGTCAATGCTTTTAGTGACACGCATTCCCTGCTGTCCTTGCTTTTAGTGACACACATTCCTTGCTGTCCTTCCTTCTAGTGACACGCATTCCCTGCTGTCCTCGCTTCTAGTGACATGCAAACTCTGTTGACCCTGCTTTTAGTGACACGCATTCCCTGCTGTCCTTGCTTCTGGTGACACGCATTCCCCACTGTCCTTGCTTCTGGTGACACGCATTCCCTGCTGTCCTTGCTTTTAGTGACACGCATTCCCTGCTGTCTTTGCTTTTAGTAACACGCATTACTTGCTATCCTTGCTTTTAGTGACACGCATTCCCTGCTGTTCTTGCTTCTAGTGACACGCATTCACTGCTGTATTTGCTTTTAGTGACACACATTCCCTGCTGTCATTGCTTTTAGTGACACGCGTACCCTGCTGTCCTTGCTTTTAGTGACACGCATTCCCTGCTGTCCTCGCTTCTAGTGACATGCAAACCCTGCTGTCCCTGCTTATAGTGACACGCATTCCTTGCTGTCCTTGCTTTTAGTGACACGCATTCCCTGCTGTCCTTGCTTTTAGTGACACGCATTCCCTGCTGTCCTTTCCTCTAGTGACACGCATTCCCTGCTGTCCTTGCTTCTAGTGACACGCATTCTCTGCTGTCCTTGCTTTTAGTGACACGCATTCCCTGCTGTCTTTGCTTTTAGTGACACGCATTCCCCGCTGTCCTTGCTTCTAGTGACACGCATTCTTTGCTGTCCTTGCTTTTAGTGACACACATTCCCTGCTGTCCTTGCTTCTAGTGACACGCATTCCATGGTGTCCTGTTTCTAGTGACATGCATACCCTGCTGTCCTTGCTTTTAGTGACACGCACTCCCTGCTGTCCTTGCTTCTAGTGACATGCATCCCTTGCTGTCTTTGCTTCTAGTGACACGCATTCTCTGCTGACCTTGCTTCTAGTGACACACATTCCCTGCCGTCCTTGCTTTTAGTGATGCGCATTCCCTGCTGTCCTTGCTTCTAGTGACACGCATTCCCTTACTGTCCTTGCTTTTAGTGGCACGCCAAATGACTTTCTGTTCTTTCTTTTAGTGACACGCATTCCCTGCTTCTCCCTTGCTTTTTAGTTGACACCGTATTCCCTGCTTCCTTGCTTCTGTGACAAGGCATACCCTGCTGTCCTTGCCTTTTGTGACGCGCATTCCCTGCTGTCCTTGCTTCTAGTGACACGCAATCCATGCTGTCCTTGCTTCTAGTGACACGCATTCCCTGCCGTCCTTGCTTTTAGTGATACGCATTCCCTGCTGTCCTTGCTTCTAGTGACACGCATTCCTTACTGTCCTTGCTTTTAGTGGCACGCAATCCCTTCTGTTCTTTCTTTTAGTGACACGCATTCCCTGTTCTCCTTGCTTTTTAGTGACACGTATTCCCTTCTGTCCTTGCTTCTGGTGACATGCATACCTTGCTGTCCTTGCTTTTAGTGACGCGCATTCCCTGCTGTCCTTGTTTCTAGTGACACGCATTCCATGTTGTCCTGCTTCTAGTGACATGCATACCCTGCTGTCCTTGCTTTTAGTGACACGCACTCCCTGCTGTCCATGCTTCTAGTGACATGCATACCCTACTGTCCTTGCTTTTAGTGACACGCATTCCCTGCTGTTCTTGCTTCTTGTGACAT
Organism: Trachelipus rathkii; assembly: GCA_015478945.1. NCBI lineage: Eukaryota > Metazoa > Arthropoda > Malacostraca > Isopoda > Trachelipodidae > Trachelipus > Trachelipus rathkii. The sequence goes on from JABUQX010021989.1 coordinate 79,620, forward strand.
GCATACCTTGCTGTCTTTGCTTCTAGTGACACGCATTCTCTGCTGTCCTTTCTTCTAGTGACACGCATTCCCGGCCGTCCTTGCTTTTATTGATACGCATTCCCTGCTGTCCTTGCTTCTAGTGACACGCATTCCTTGCTGTCCTTGCTTTTAGTGGCACGCAATCCCTTCTGTTCTTGCTTTTAGTGACACGCATTCCTTGCTCTCCTTGCTTTTTAGTGACACGTATTCCCTGCTGTCCTTGCTTCTGGTGACATGCATACCCTGCTGTCCTTGCTTTTAGTGACACGCATTCTCTGCTGTCCTTGCTTCTAGTGACATGCAAACCCTATGGTCCTTGCTTTTAGTGACACGCATTTTCTGCTGTCCTTGCTTCTGGTG
>JABUQX010021989.1:82500-99406 GCA_015478945.1 Trachelipus rathkii
AAATTTCCAGTCGTTAACTCTGACATTCGAGCTCTTGGCGTAACTTTTAAAGAGGGATCCAAAACAATAAACTTATTAGGTGTTTATAGACCACCACAAGGGAGTAGGGTGAACTTTATACAAACAACTCGGACTGAACTATGCATTCTCACACTGATAAGGGATCTCTGTAATAGCTGGTGACTTTAACATTGACGTATCTAGCAGTAATATCAATTCTTGTGGAAAAAAAGTGCTAATTGACACTATGACATCAAACGGCTACCTAAACTATATTACAAAAATTACACGCCCAAATGAACACAATAACCCCACTATCATTGACCATATATATGGTCAAATAATCGTGGCACAACTAAATCCTTTAGACTACACGCTGACCTCTCAGACCACTACCCATGCATCCTGACATTTGAATCTTCTACTGTTCCCCTAGTGCAACAGAAAATAGAATATAGACTAATATCTGAAGACCGTAAACAAACATTTCTACGCCAAATAAAAAATACAGACTTCTCCTTTGCTCTCAACGATAATCTCTCATTAGATGAAAAATACAAAAATTTTAGTTCCATTTCTTTACGACACGTATGATAAAAACTTTCCAATAAAACACAAAACAATCTCAGAAAAGAGGTTAATGAATAAATGGCTGACTAGGGCATTACTAACCTCAATTAGACAAAAACACAACCTACATAAAAGTGCTAAGCTGGGGACTATACCAATGCATGTTTACACAGAATACTCCTCTACACTTAAAAAACTAATAAGGAAATCCAAAGCTAGTTTCTTTGCTGATAAATTCAGCCAGACTCAATCCAACCCACGTTCGCAATGGAGCATTATTAACGACATTTCTGAAACGACACAAATAAACTAAAAACAAAAATAGAACAATTAAAAATAGGTGATGAAATAGTCACGATAACAACGCATAGCCAGGAATTGAACGGCCTACTTTACTACCGTAGGGGGCAGCTTTAGCAGCCGAAGTTCCAGAAACAGAAAGGGTCTTTGCCGATTTTTAAGACCACACAAAGGGCAGAACTTTGCATTCGAAAAGAATATCAACCTCTGACGTTGAGTGTGTTTTATAAATGGTCTCATGAATAAAGGCTCTGACCTTCAGAGTGTCCCGAACTGATATTACAAAACACTGCAAAAGAGAAATCTCACCTATTTTAGCCTTTCTCTCTATATAAGCAGTAAATTGACTTACATTGTTGGTCAAAGAATAGACGTTAAATAAATTGCAAAGTTATCCCGTTCAAGAGCTCTGAAACACTTCCTATCCGAAAAAAACTCTCGTCGATTTCAATCCTACAGACAAACCTGTAAAATTCTTTGAAAAAATGAGTCCAAAAAAAAAAAAAAAAACCGCTCAACTTACTAATTACCTGCATGTAAATGGGCTTCTCTCTCAAAATCAGTTTGGCTTCACCAAAAACCGCAACACAGAGGATGCTCTGATATTCCTTACTGAAAACCTATACAAAGCACTAAATGAAAAAACAAACATGTGTACTTTTACTGTTAGATTTCTCGAAAGCATTCGATGTAGTTCCGCACAACCTACTCTTAAACAAATTAGAGAGACTTGGTATCAGAAATGGTTCACTACAATGGTTTCAGTCATACTTATCCGACCGAACACAATACGTCAGCTTAGGAGACACATCATCCCCACTTGCCTCAATTATCCCACGGTGTCCCTCAGGGCTCCATACTTGGGCCACTATTCTTTAAGTATATATACAAATGACTTTCAAAATTGTCACAATTCAATACACTCTCAATATTCTGATGACACAGCAATCTTAATATCAGACAGTAATATAAACACACTTACCGACAAAGAAATAATGACTTTAAAAAACATTATAACATGGGTAGAGGCAAACAGACTCTTCCTTAATCTACAAAAACAAATTACCTATAAATACAAATCAAAAGAACCCTATTCAACTAAATGTAAGAGCAAAAGATATAATTAAAATCCTATCGTCTGCCAAGTTAACTTGGTGTTTATCCTTGACGACAAACGCTTTATCTTTCAAAGAACACAAAATATCTCATTAGCAAATGTATCCTATGCGTAATATGCATTCCTTATAAGATAAGGAATCTTGTTCAAAACATATTTTTAAAAAACCGTTTACTAAGTAGTCTTGTTATTCCACATCTACTCTATTGTTCTATCGTAATGGGGTTGTGCAAGTGAATACCTGCTACAACCTAATCGTATGCAAAAAAAAAAAATAATTCGTGTAATATCAGGCCTCGTAACGTACCGTCTGAACACACAACCCACTATCAAAAATTTGTCTTTGCTAAAACTTCACGACATTTACACCCTCACTGTAAGTAGTCACGTATCTTTAAATTACACAAAAGGAACTGCCAAATGATCTTTTGGCAAAACCATTAATATGTACCAGACGCAAACGATTAAGAACAAAACAATCTCGCGTGCACAAATTCCTTACCTTAGACAAGCGAAATTCACCTTAACGAAATCTCGAAGGGCTATCTCTATAAGGGCAAAGAATTGTGGAATAATCTCCCCAAAATGTTCAGGAATCACTCACCATGGTTCGTTTCGTAGAAATATCAGAAACTTCTTATTATCAAAATACTAACGAAGGCATTCCTACCCACGTTAAGTCCTATTCTACAACAGTTGGTAGCGGTTCTATTGTCGGCTATTTTTTTATTTATTTCTTTATAAAAATATTTATTTTTACCAATGCCAATATCAGTATTATTAGTCTTATTTCTATTATCATTACTACTATTATTATTATTTATACTTATTATTAGTTATTATTATTATTATTATTTCATTCATTATTATTATTATTATTATTATTATTATTATTACTATTGTTAATTATTATTATTGTCATTGGCGTATTGTTTTAATTCCTTACCCGAGATTTTCTATACCCATCAATCGTAATTTTTATTTTTTATCCTTATTCATTATTATATTCATATTATATTATTACCTTATTATTATATTATTATTATATTATATTATTATTATTATTATTATTATTTATTATTTATTATATATTTATTACTATTATTAGATTATTAATTATTATCATTATTATCATTCCTATTGTTATTTTTATTATTATTATTCATGTATTATATATTATTATTATTATTATTATATATATTATTAATATTATTATTATATTTATTATTATACTATTATTATTATTATTATTATTGTTGTTGTTGTTGTTGTTTATTATTATTATTATTATTATTATTATTATTATTATTATTATTATTATTATTATTATTATTATTATTATTATTATTATTATTATTATTATTATTAGTATTGTTTTTATTTTTAATACAACTTTGTATAGTATTGATAGAATGTTGAAATGTTTCTTCATCACTAATTTTGATGTTAGCTTTAGTGTTATGCTGTTACTGCTATTATTATATTAATTAATATTTTACTGTTATTAACATTTGAATAGTATATTGTTATTTATATACCCAATTATTGCTTTTAAGCAACACATCAACCCATGACCACCCAATGCTATTTATTATTAATTGCTATTTATTATTTACTATCTTATTAATCATTATATTATTATTTTATTATTATTGTTATGATATATATTATTATTATTATTCATTATTATTATTATTATTAGTATTATTATTATTATATTTTGAGGATAAGGCCTTACTATTATTAATTTTAAGTTCTATTATTACTATTAATATTTTAAGTATATACTTATTATTATCATTATTATTATTGTTATATTATTATTATTATTATTATTATTATTATTATTATTATTATTATTTTTATTATTCATTTTATTATTATTATTATTCATATTATTATTATTATTAAGAGATAGTAAACTCAAAACACCTGCATAAATAAGTACTAATAATATTACTATTTTATTATTAAAATTATTATTATTATTATTATTTTTATTATTATTATTATTATTATTATTATTTATATTATTATATTATATTTATTATTATTATTATTATATTATTATTTATGTTATTATTGCTATTAATTATTATTATGTATTATTGATTATTATTATATTATTATTAGTATTATAGTTATGTATCTATTTATTTATTATTATTATCTATTATTATCTATTTGTATTACTATTATTATATGATTATTATTACTATTAATTATTATTATTATTATTATTATTATTATTATTTATTATTATTATTATTATTATAGTATTACATTATTATTATTATTATATTATAATATTATATTATTATTATTATATTATTATATTATGTATTATTATTATTATTATTACTTATTATTAATATTATTATATTTTGCTTATATTATTATATTATTATTATTATTATATTATTATTATTATTATTATATTATTATTATTTTTATATCATTATTTTACTATCCAGTATATTTACGTATTACTTACTATTCTTTCATATTTATTTATACATTATTCGCTCATTTACTATTATTTTGGCTCAATGAGCGAAAACGTCCCCCTGTAGCCCCTTTTCCTTCTATTTATTATTATCTATATTACATTCTGTAAGTATATAATTAATAATATATAAGGGACGGGCAATATATTTTGATTTGATTTGATTGATTTTAAGGATTATTTTTATTATTATTATTATTAATTATTATTACTAGATTATATTATTATTATTATTATTATTATTATTATTATTATTATTATTATTATTATTATTATTATTATTATTATTATTATTATTATTATTATTTCCGCTATAATAATAATAATAATAATAATAATAATAATAATAATAATAATAATAATAATAATAATAATAATAATAATAATGAATAATAATAATCGTTTCTTGCTTGTTAATTAAAAAAATACCATTTTCAAATAGATATGAGAATTTATATCAATAAGACAATAACTATTTTACAGATACATCATTATTTATCCATATGCTCCATTCACAACCAAAAAAAATTAACCATATTTTTATCTCAAAACTCTCAAAGGAATTAGTAACAGAGGCGTAGAATTATCGTACATCTGGTAACCAGCGAAATCTTCAAAATTTTGGACGAAATTCGCAACTGCTCAGATTTCTGTCGCCGTTCTTAACCAAGAGCGATGACCGAGTGATCATTAAAAATATTATAATTATTGTTGTCCACCGTAAAGATTTTGAGGTTTATTTCTCATCTATCTAACTTACGCAAGTCATATATATTATATATATATATATATAATATATATTATTATATAATAATATTATATATATATATATATTATATATATATAATATATTATATATATATATATATATATTATAAATATAATATATAATATATAATTAATATACTATATATATATGGTGTGTGTGTGTGTGTGTGTGGTGGTGTGTTGTGTGTGTGTTTCCTTTTCAAACCACCCATGCGTGCTTCATCCGATTTTTTTAATTAAATGTACTCTATTTTGTATATATGATGCTCTTCGCATATTTTTTGAAGGTTCAGTTTACACAGCTCATCTTAAAAGGGTGAAGGCTAAGGCTTTTCGTCACACCAATTATCCCACTTCACTAATTCTGTTCCAACCTATTTAACTGCCAAACATTTTCAAGAATCATTTACTATTCGCTGGGGCATTGGAATTGCAGTAAGTTAATAATAATAATAATCAATATATAATAATAATTAGAATAATATAACAATTAATAATAAGTAATATAAATAATAATAATAATAATATCAAAAAGTAGCTATTAAAATAGTAAGTAGTATAATCAATAGTAGTAGTGAGATAGTAGTAGTAGATTTTGAACTTGTCGTAGCATAACTAGTTATAAAGCTACTCTAGCTTCGAATTCGTCTAGCATTTCATCTCATCACGTATTTGGTATGTCGGCATTTAACTCTCGAATCTATTCCATTTTTTCTTATCGATGTCAGGTGTTTGTATAAACCTTTGTCTCCCTTTTCCATCTCAGGCTTTATTTTATATAATTTTATAGTATATATAATCTATATTTATAGTTAATTATATAATATATCTATTACGTATATATATAATATATAGTATAATATTTAATCAATATATATATATATATATTATAGTACTATATTATATAAAAATAATATAGATACTAATATACATAATAATAAAATATAATATAGATATATATTATATATAACTTTATTAATTATATATATCATATCATATTTATATATATAATATATACTACTATGATTCTCATATGAACGATTGTTTATACTTTCTAAATTATTCGTCATTTTCTTTTTTCTTCGTTTAATTTTTAATAGAAATTATACTAACATCCAAAAAAATAATCGTTTGGGAACGTATGAAAAATTTTGACGAACAAAGTTTCAAAGTTTAAGTGATGTACAGCTTAACTAAATTTTCAAGGAAAATTATACTTTATTCATACTATATATATAATAACTATATAAATATATAATATGATGATATATATATATAATATATAATATATATATTATATATTATATAACTATTATATAATATATATAATAATAGTATATTATAATTATAAATTATATAATATACTATTAATAATATAATATATATATAATATAATATAGTATAAATATATAGTAGTATAATAAGATATTATACTATAGTCTAGTTATTAATCTAATACTCATATAATATAGATTGAAAACTATAATATTATAATATAATAATAATAATTATAAAATAATTATATTTCTTTATAATAAATAAAAGTAATATATATATAACAAATTTAAAAATATTAATATAATATATATATATGTATATATAATATATATATATAAATTATTACTTATATATAATATAATAAAATATATATATAGTAATATAAAAGTCACTATATACATAATATGACTAGAATCAGTTTACAAAGATATATATTGCGGAGTCTGGAATCCCCGGAAATCCTGGAATCCTGGAAAAAAGATCTCCAGGACACCTGAAAATGACTTAATGGTTCCCCAGAACTGGCATCTCTGCGGAAACTGAACCCCCCTGAGGCGCAAAGCAAAAAACAAAACTAAAAAAAAAAATAAAAAAACAAATAAAATACTAACAAAAATATACAAAATGTCCCGATTAGCACAGCAATAAAACTAAAATTATAAAAACTTTAGGCAAAGAACTTCCACCGTCCCTGTGGTTAAAATAGTTCGCGATAGAACATTAATCCGCTTGTCTGTTTAGTGCGCCGCTAGAACTCCGATCCTGCCTGAATGAGTTCGTGACGAAGTGCACACCCTTCGAGATGGGGTGCTGGTTCCTTCAGCTAGAAGTATCTTAGATATGGTTGCGGAGGAAAAAGAAAATTGCACGCCCCCCCCCTCCCCCGCCCCCCAAAATGCATGGTGTAAATAACAGGAAAAGGATGGAATTAGAAAGAAAGATAATGAACGGAGTGTATAAGAGAAAATGGAGGAAGAGGAGAGAAAGGAGAATGAGAGAAGAAATAGCAAAACCATATGAGGAAAGAAGGAAGAAAACTCATTTGATTCTGGAATCAAATGATGCAACTAATGCGAGGGCCTACAGGAAGAGGCGGCCCCAACAAGAATTCAAAAGAACTTAAACAATCACGGAGTGCCAATAAAGAGAAGAAGAGAGAAATTATGACAGCTGGCGAGTGCAATAAGGCCAGAAAAAGGAGGAAAGAGTGAGAGAGGGACCAAATGAGAATGGAGAAGAAGGACAAGAGTGGTCAGCCCAATGAGCGTGCTGGAGCGTGCGGTGCTGTGCTGGAGTTAGTAACATATTAGCACTTTATTTTTCTTTAATTTTCAATACATTTTCTGAGAAATCAATTCCTTCAGATACTGTAAAATCAAAGCAAAATTTTCACTTTTTTTTATATATCATATTCCGAAATCTGAACAGCTGTTTTTCTCTTCTCGAAAATTTTTTTTTTAATTTACGACATTTTTATTCTCATTAAATTTATTTCTTCGGTAATATTTTTTTCCTATCATTGTAATTCCATATTTTAAATATGTTTGACTCTAATTATCATTATTTACAAAAAAAAATTATTGAGCAAATGACGCATCTCAGCACTTCTTACCATTTTTTTTTATATGTTATTTCAATCCTTATTTCTTTTTAGTTACTGTTTTTCAACATACGGTAACTTTTTAGTTTACAATTACAAATCCAATTAGCCTTCTAAAAAATTTTGAGTTTTTTTATTTTTTTTAATTATTAATCATGTAGCTTATTTTTTTCTCTTCATTTTGATAGTATTCTTTATAATAATTTTAAATAATTTTTTTTTAATTGTGTTTTATTTTTATTAAACTGTCTTTTATTTTAAATTTTTCTTAATAATTTAATCATTTTTTTTTTAATAATCTCCATAGTGTTTTATTTATTTTTTTTTTAGATATTGATTATTAAAACAAAATTTTATAACCAACACCTCAAATTGTACACAACGTTGTATCCTTGTTTATTTAACGTCTTGTTTAATTTTTGTTGGTTCTGACGACCGCACAACAAATCAGACGTTATATTCTATACGTAAATACTTGAAACATTTTTTTTGTCTATCTTGGGTTTTTTTAAAAATATTGGGTTTTTTTTTTATTATCCACAACACCCACACCTAAGCTATAATGCTCCCCTAAACAACTTTATTATCATTAGTTGTTGAAAACCTGTTTTAAAAATAACATAAAAGAATTTTTAACGTTTGTCTTAATCATCCTCGCTCTCTCCCCAAAATCCTTACGCGCGCCGCGCCCGTCTACGGTGGCGACCGGGGCGCTACGGCCGCGGACGCGCAGGGCTATTCCTTTTCCTCTTTAAAATTTCTTCAAACATTACAAAACAAATTTTTAGAAACTGCTTAGAAGAGGTTACGATTATTATATTTTCTGTCCTAAATTTAAAACTTTAAATTATTGAGTTGCATGAAGAAGTGTTCTGGAAAATACCCTTTTAAATGAGTTTTTTAAAAACAGGTAATGATTACAAGCATTGAAAATAAAATATGTGTTTCATTGAAATGCAATTATCAAAAAGCAGAAAAGCTGAACTTTATTAAATCTACCCGCGTCACTAACTTCAAGCGGCGTACCTCGATAAATCTCGACGAAAATTTCATTAGGCAATGACCGCAATTATTCAGACCCAAACCACTCACGCCCACAAATATTAACATGTTCAATCCGTTATACACATACTAAAATAATTCTGATTCGCTGTTCCAGCTCTAGTTCGTAGAAAACCCACCTGATTCATACATACACAATCTCTAAAAAAAAATTATTAAAATTCGTCTAAAAATTACCGCCCGCCGAACACAATACACCGCCCCCACATCTCAACCTTGTCAAGCAGACACACAACACCACAACAGAACAACGACACACACACACACACAAATACTACACACACTTTCCCCCACCTTGCATCCGATACCAATTATAAAATTCTTCACAATTCCACAAATAACACAATTAGCCACACAACACATCACTACACGATCAACGATTTTCCCCAAACAACAACACACACACAGAGACAACACACATTCTACAAACACATTCCCAACTCCATCATTAAACTTAGACACATTTCCTTTTCTATTATCTCTAATCTCTAATATTTATTTGGAAAAACACCTTTGAAAAATTATTAATTGCATGTGTATTCTTATCTCTCTCTTCCTTTAAAATTGGAGCACCTTTTTAAAAAACACCTACATCAAAACACGGATAGATCGAAGATAAACAACAGAGAACAAAATAGAAAAAGAATACTAAAGATAGATAACAATACAACAAATAAAAACGAAAAACAAGATTTATTTTTTTTATTAAATTTAAAAACAACTTTTTCCATGAAGTAAAAAATGAGAATAACTTAAAAACAAAAAAACGAATACTCAACTTTAAATAAGCGCTGCTTAACCAAGCAAAAAAACCAAAAAACAAATAAAATCAATAAAAAAACAAGATACAAAAATAAAAAAAACGTCGAAAGTCAATTTCTTAACGGGATTTTCAGCTTCCAACAAAACTATACGTGTTTTTTCATTGAAAGCCAATTTCAAAAAGCAGAAAAAGTGGAATTCGACACTCTTAGTTTTAGGTGTCTTAAATGACGTTTTTTAATGAATTTCAATAGTTATTTTTTTATATTCAAATAATTTCATAATAGATTGTCCAAACACTGTTTTAAATAAATAAAAAATTATAACTTCCTACTACCATACTAAAAACGTGCTGGATTAACATGTTTTATTTCTCATATACCCTTACAGTAGCGGATTCAAACTCTCACAATTTAGAACTATTCCACTCTCTTAAAGTAAAAACGATTTTTTTCACTTAATTTCAAACATTACTGGAATATTCGGTAAATCATTAAAAAATTGGAGAGTTTTAATGGTATTTTTCAGGACATTTGAAAAAAAATAAATCGATTTTCATCATTTGAAATGCAATTTCAATCAAGAAGCAGAAAAGAGAATTATAAGTTATTACCAGAGGTGTCTTAAACTTAATGACGTTTTTCTTAATACAATTTCAATAATTTGTAATTTTTAATATATTGAGGAACACAAATCCATTAAACAGAAACATTTTTGGTTTTTAATAAAAAATTTTATTTAACTATCTAAATATTTAAGGGAGGTGGGGAGTGCTTTTTTCCCAATTAAAATTTTCATATAAAATTATCGAAAATCTTTAATTAATTTTAGAAACTCATTTTAACCGATAAGCGATTTTTTTTCATACCTAAAATTGTCGACATTTGAAAATTATTTGGATAATTCTTTACAAAATTGAGTTTTATTTACGGGGATTTTCCATCACACAAGCATTTATTGGAAAAAAATACTGTGTTTCAAATTGAAAATGTCAATTAAAAAGCAGAAAGTGAATTTTACATTTAATAATTATTTAAGGTGTCTACTACAATTGACTGGTTTTAAGATGAAGATTTCAAAAGATATATTTGTTTTTATATATCAAATTTTTCATTCACTTTGTAGAAATAACCTTTTTAATAAAAAATTATAACAACTTCTAAAATTAAAATTAGGCTTTTTCTTAAATTTTCCCCATTACAAATTTAGAACTAGAATCTTAACAGACGCATTTTAAATTTTCACATTTTGAATTATTTGGTAAATTAAAAAATTTGGCTCTAATTCGTAATGATGTCCATTGGAGACATTTCTTTGTTATCATTTAAAAATGGCTCATTTCAATAAAAGAAGTAGAAAAAGAGAATTTATTAATTGTTTTTTTAAGTGTCTTTTTTTTTGAACGTTTATTTTTAATGAAAATTATTCAATTTTTTGTTTTTTATCTAACCATAAATATCAATCATTTCATACGCCTGTTTTAAAATACAAAAAAAAAATTTAAACTTTCTATTGAGTATACCATAACATGAAATTTTCCATATTACGAATTTAGAACTCAAAAATAAAAAGTAAACATTTTTTTTTTTCTTATTTTTTCCTTTTTTCCCTAAATTTCGAACATTTGATAAATTATTGTAATCTTAAATTGAGAGTTTTTTAACGGTTATTTTTCGAGCAACTTTAACTAAATAATAGTGTTTCATTAATTGCAATTTCACCAAAGCTGAAAAAGCTGAAAGTTATAATGTCGGTCAGGTTTTAGATGTCTTTAAATTGACATTGTTTTTTTAGATGAAAATATTCGAATATTTGTTTTTATATAACCAAATATTTTCATTAGTTTTGAAATACCTGTCTTTTTTTAATAAAAAATTTTAACTTTCTAAAATTACGAGCTTTTTTCCCTTATTTTTTCAAACGTAAAACAAATTGTAAACTCTTAAATTACGATTTTTCTCCCTAAATTTCCACACAATTTTGAATTCATTTGGTAAATCTTGTTAAAATTGAGTTTTTAAAACGGTTTTTTTTAAGCATGTTGAAAAAATTTGTGTACCCATTGAAATGCATTGTCAAAAAGCAGAAAAGTAATTTATTAACTAGTTTTACTAATTTATTCTCTCGAAAATGCATTTTAAATTGCAGATATCAGTTTGAATTAAAGGGCTTAAATCAAATAGCAATATTTAATGAATACCGAAGAAATGTTAATAATGCACAAATTGGTACCAGTTCATCATCCCAAGATATCTTCTTAATTTTCCAACATTACAAATTTAGAACTCTTAAAAAGTAACGATTTTTTTTTTTTTCCTCTCATTCTCGGTAATTTTCTAACTTTAAACTTAATTAAAAGAAAAAGTCTTAAAATGTGAGTTTTACCAGCAAACATAAATGGAATTCAGCACTAGAAAACTCTAATGTTGACCTTTCAGACTCTAGAAAACACAAAGAAAAGTGAACTTATTAATAGTTTTTAGTGTTTTAAATTGATCGTTTTTATAATGAGAATTATCATATTTGTTTTTATAAATACACAATATTTCCACCGATCCTAACTTAAAAACTGTTTTAGTTTTATTATGAGAAAATACAATGCTAAAAATTACGCTTTTATTCCCTTTTTCTTTCCCTTAAATTTTTGCAGCACATAACAAATTTTTAGAACTCTTAAAAGTGATTTTTTTCCCTTTAAATTTAAACATTTGAAATGATGAGCTAATCTTAATAATTGAGTCTCTCAAGGTCGAAATTTCATGCATTTGTAAAAATAATGTGCTGTACATTGAGCATGCTATTTCAAAAAGCAGAAAGTGAAATTTATTAATGTTTTTAGGTGTCTTAATTGCACGTTTTTTTTAGAGAAATTTCAATATTTGTTTTTATATAAACCAAATTTTTCATTAGTTTCATTCCAGCATAATTAATGAACACGTGGAAAGCAAGCTACCATTACAATTTTTTTCCCCTTAAATTTTGGTGACATCAAGAATCTAAATGGCACTTTATTTTCCAATAAAAACGATTTCAGCTAGGTGGTAAATGTGCTCAAAGTTTGGGTAGTTTACGAGGTTCTCGGCTCTTGTTTCATCTTCAGCAATTAAAATTAAAAGCAAATGTGCTTTGTCATTGAAATCTCATCCATTCGAGTGAGCAGGGTAATTTGAATTTTATTAATAGTTTTAGTTGTCTTAAATTGACCTTTCTACAATGAACATTTCATAGTAGTTTTTTTTTTTATATTTTCCAAATATATTCATTAGTTGTTGAAAACCTATTTTTAATAAAAAATTAACTTCTCAAATTACGCTTTTTCTTAATTTTCCCATTATTTTCTCATTACAAAATAGGAGCTCAAACTACCACCGAGAATTGAAAACAATAACAATCAACATTAAAATTACGATTTTTCCTTTCTTCTCTAAATTGTCAAAAAATTTGAAAAAATATTTGGTAAATTCCTTAACATGTGCTTTTTAAGAAAAAAACGGTATTTTTCAAGCAATATTGATTTTTATAATGTGTTTCATTGAAAAATGCAATTTCTCCTTGCAAAAAAATTGAATTTATTAATGTGGTTTTTGCTATGTATTTTCCGTTTTTTTTAAATTAGAATTTCAAAATTGTGATTTATTTACCAATTGATAGCACTCTTCGTCAAATTTGTTCGAAAAAATTATAAATTTAAGTTCAAATCTAAATTACGCTTTTTCTTAATTTTCAAGTTGAACAAATTTGGAATTTCAACAATTTTCTTAAAATTCAATATTTTTTCTAATTAACTTGATTAATGCGCAAGGAAAATGTTAAGTGGTATTTCAGCCCATTTCGACGCGGAAACATAAATGTGTTTCAGTTGAGAACTATTTATAAAAGAAGAAAGATAATCTTAACAATAAATTGAGTGTTAAAGATGGGTTTTTTAATCAATTTTCAATGTTTATTTTTATATAACCAAATATTCCATTAGTTGTGAAACCCTGTTTAAATAAAAAACTTATAACTTCTAAATTTACGCTTTTTCTTTAAGTTTTAACCTACTTACAAATTTAAGAAACTCCTCTCTTAAAAGTCGATTTTTCTCCTAAATTGAAACCATTTGAAATTATTGGTAAATCTTAAAAATTGAGTTTTTTAACGGTATTTTCACTCAAACATTTGAAAATAACGTAATGGGTGTTTCATCTGAAATGCATTTCAAAAAAGCAGAAAAGACAGAATTTATATTAATCTGTTTTAGATGTCAAAATTGAGCTTTTTTAAAAAATTTCAGATATTTGGTTTTTATAAGCCAAATATTTCATTAGTTTGTGAAAACCTGTTTTAAATAAAAAATCTTAACTTCTAAAATTTACGTCTTTTATTTAAAATGTTTTCTACATTCAAAATTTCAAACTCATAAGAGTCAAACGATATATGCTAATTTCATCATTTGAAAACATATTAAAAATCATTAAAATGATACTTAAAATTCAACCTGACAATCAATTTCCCCAAAATGAAGGTAATTGAATAGCCTATTTCAAAAGCAGAAAAAGTGAATTTCTTAATTGTTTTATGTGTCTCGTAAATTGACGTTTTTTTAAATCGAAATTTTAATATTTGTTATAATACCAAATATTTCATTAACGTTGGTGCTTCACTTTTTAGTAAAAATTTAACTTCTAAATTACGAGGATTTTTATATTAAATTTTCAACATTAAAAATTTAAGAACTCTTAAAAAGTTAGAATTTTCGCTTAAATTTCAACCATTCATGGAAATTATTTGTTATAAATCTTAAAATTGAGTTTTAAACCGGATATTTTCGTCATTGAAAAAATAATGTTTTCAATTTAAATGAGATACACGAGCGCAAAAAGTGAAATTTATTAATAGTTTTAAGGTGAATAAACTTGAAAGGTTTTTAATGAAATTTCAAATATTTGTTTTTATATACCAAATTATTCATTAGTTGTGAAAACCTTTGTTTTAAAATAAAAAATTTAACTTTAAAAATTACGCTTTTTCTTAAATTTTCACATTAAACATTTAGAACTCTTAACAAAGGTGCCAAATTTTGAATTTTTTCCCCACCTAAATTTCACATTTGAGATTATCTTGGTCCATCTTAAAATTGGAAGCTTTTTACCGTGTGTGGGGATTTTCAAGGCATTTGAAAAATAATTTGGTTTTCATTGACGAATAAATTAAAAAAGCAGCAAAAGCGAATTTTTTTTATTATAATAAGTCTTTTAAGGTGTCTTAAATTGACGTTTTTTTAATGAAATTTCAATATTTGTTTGTTATATAAAAGTCATAGTTTTCTAATTTTTTTTCTATGTGTACTGTTTTTAAAACATAAAAATTATAACTTCTCTAACTTAGCTTTTCTTACATTTTTCAACCCAATTACAAATTTAAACTCTTAAAATAAAAAACGAATTTTCCTAAAATTTTCAAACATGTGAAATTATCATGCATGTGTAAATTGTTTTACCGGGATTTTAAAATTTGAAAAATTAATTTTTTTCATTGGAATGCAATTTCATAAAGCAGAAAATCGATTTATTAATAGTTTTAAGGTGTCTTAAATTGACCAGTTTTAATGAGAAATTTCAATATTGCTTTTATATACCAAATCTTTCATTAGTTGGGCAATAAATGTAAAAATTAATAACTTCTAAAAATTACACTTTTCTTAAATTTCACATTACAAAATCATTTTAGACCTCTAAAAAGTACGGGTTTTTTCTAAATTTCACATTGAATATTATTTGGATAAATCTTAAATTTATTTTTAAACGGTATTTCAGCATTTGAAAATATAATGTATTTCATTGAAATAATTTCAAAAGCAAAAAAGAGAATTTCTTAATTGTTTTAAGGTGTCTTAAATTGACGGTTTTTCATGAAATTTAATAAACTCGTGTATGTGTTTTATATACATCAAATGACATTAGTTGTGAAACCTTGTTTTAAAGAATAAAAAATTGAAGATTAAAAATTACGCGGGCTGATGCGGCTTTTTCTTAATTTCATATTACGAATTTAGAATCTTAAAAGTAACGATTTTTCCTAAACTTCTCAACATTCAAAATTTGAAGTTATATGGTAAATCTTAAAATTGAGTTTTAAAACTATATTTTTTTCAGCACTTGAAAAATAATGTGTTTCATATGAAATGCAATTTCAAAAAGCTGACAAAGTGAAATTATTAATAGTTTTAGATGTCTTAAATTGACGTTCTTTTAATGAAATATCAATAATTTTGGTTTTTATATACCAAATATCATTAGTTGTAGAAACGCCTGTTTTAAATAAAACTTAACTTCTAAAAATTAACTGCTTTTCTTAAATTTCCATAATTTAAATTTAAAACTCTTAAAGCTACGATTTTTCCTAAATTTCAACAAGTTTGAAATTATTGGTTATTCTTAAATATTGAGTTTTTAAACGGAATTTTTCAGCAATTTGAGAAACAATAGATGTTGTATTCAATTGAAATGCAATTTCCACAAGCAGAGCAGAAAAGGAATTTATTAATTGTTTTTAGGTGTCTTGAAATTGATGTTTTTTTAAAAAAGAATTTCAATAGTTTTATATTAAAATTTTTTCATTAGTTGATAAAACCTGTTTTAATAAAAAAATTTAACTTCTTAAAATTACGCCAATCTTTTTTCTCCTTTAAATTTAACTCTCAACACTTTAATATTCGTTTCTCTCTTAAAGTATCGATTTTCGTAATTTTCAAATTTGGAAAATTATTTGGTAACTCTTAAAATTGAGTTTATTAACAGGTTTTTAGCAATTTGGAAAAATCTTTTAATTGACAATGGCATTTCAAAAAGCACAAAAGTAAATTTATTAAAGTTTTAATGCCTAAAATTAACATTAAATGAAATTTCACATATTTTTGTTTTTATATACCAGAATATTTCAATTACGTTGTGAAACCTGT